>QANZ01053655.1:0-13982 GCA_003254925.1 Chamaecrista fasciculata | reverse complement strand
ATTGACTAAAGATATTATGGTAATATCTTAAATCAATATTGTTGGAAAATAACAAATTAGTTATAACTACCTAAGAGTTAGGTTTGTTATTTTGATTTATTAAATTCCAACAAAATTCAAGGGGACTTGGCGCATGAGGCTAGCATCTTTTGGGAAGATTTGATCTTCCAATTTGATTCTCCAAGATTGCATTTGAATTCAAATTATAATATTAAGGTAATATTATAATTGGGAATTCAAGTCCTAAAATTATGATATTATTGTAATCTCATAATTTAATAATTTGATAATCCTATAATTTAGGGATTCCCTAATTATAATTATCAAACCTCAAACCCTATATATACATATATAGCTAAAGTCGACTTAACATAAGTCTCATGCTCTCTTGGAATTTTCGACTTTACTCACCCATATTCACAAAGAGCAAAATTGTTTTGAGTCTTGGTGAAGAGAGAGAGAAAACACAACCCTAGTTTTTCTAGAGAGAGAAAGTGGCGCATAAACCTAAAAGCAGTTTTAGGGTTTGTGTCAAGGTTGTGTGAGATCAAGAATAGGATTCTTGATCATAGGCGCCACCTGTTCTTGGGAGTTCAAGAATTGTTCTTGAATTCAAGAACACCGTAGATAAGGTTCCTGATTGACTTGGAGAAGTGAAGGAGGCTAGCACATAGGCATCTGCCAAACTGTTCGTGTGGATCTCCGGTGGAGGGAGCACACTCGGAGTGGACTCCTCAGATTCGTAAACACAAAAGCTGCCGATCGATTTGGGTAAAATTCTTGTCCTTACACTGACACAGATCCATATAGCGGATCATTGGGAAGAAATCACTATGCGCGTTTTCTGTTTGTTTGAATTTTTCAATTTATACCTGTTTCCGCTGCGTTGTGTGCGTGGTGATTTCCCAACAACATAAAGTCTCCTCTCATGGGTGAGAACAATTCTCAGATTACGAAACCAATCGAGGAAATTTGTTCTAGTAAGCTTATCCTTCTCAAGGATAGGTCGCAGTGAAAATGTTGAACTATCAATTGCCATTTTGATTCTACAATTTAAAGATATGAAAATTTAATTAGCAGAATATATATACACATATATATATATATATATCTCCACCATTTTATAAAACCCAGTAAAATTTATTATTAGTGGCTAAGATCCATATTTCACCAAAGTTTACCGTCGCTAAGGGCGATCATGCATCCTTTGGTCATTTAGGTAGGTAACTCCTTACCAATCACATCTCTATGTGACTCTTAGATCCTTATGGGACTGTATCATCGTATGATACTTATTATGGCATGTTTATCCCATCTAATGCCTTGAGGTCAAAAACCGTTTTGATAACCCCATTAAGTCATACGGTAAAACATGTGAATGGCTAGGTTCAAAACAACGAGGCAAAGGCCCAATTCCATATCATCAATGCCCAACTAAATACGTGTCGCTGAGGGCGATCACCGCATTTAAAGTACCAGGATTTCAACAGGCGTCGTGTTGAAGCTCCCATTCACCCGTGTCTCCTCAAGGTCAAGGTAGATACGTGTCGCTGAGGGCGATCTCCGATCCACGATGAACAAGATTTTGACAGGGTGTTTTAGCGACGACATTAAAACTGAAGATTTTCTAAAAGGGTTTGATTTTGTTTAATAAAAGGTTCCGATTTTATTGTTTAATTCTAAAACTCCTTTTAAAATTAAACGATTCATGCCACATGTTTATTACTCCATGTATCACATACATATAAACATGTGCCCGGATTTTGCATCGTATACAAAATCCCACGCTCGTATCGTATACGTGGCTGTAGCGTAATATTTAAACTAGCATGTTAAAATTTCGCACCCTAAGCATACATCTAGCGCATCATATACAAACTAAATGTAAAACATACATCGTTTTTAGATATGGCCCATCTACCCTAGAATTCTCCCAAGCCAATGAGAGAACTTTTCTAAAAAGAAAAATAAAATTACACATGAATAAACCCCAATTACATTGAGGTATAAACTGAAAGTAAATTTACATAAGAGTAGAGGGAGACGACACGCAGGCCGTAATTACCGAAATAAACCTCCTAGAGCCATATCCAACACCACACAATTCGAATATGAACAAATCATACAATTATGTCAAACACGGCATACAACACATATATTAAAAACCATTTTTAAATTTGTGTTCAGTTTAGGGTCTGTGCAATTTTAACATGCCTTTCTTGAAATTAGGCCTCTTATCAATAATTATAAAATTCAGGAATCACATTCAAGAACTTTAAATTATTGATCCCCAAAAATTATAATATTATAATTAAAACACTTTTAATTATAATTATATACAGGATTTTCGATTTTGGCCTAAAAATTCAAGAAAATTTTTCCAATCGATCTTATCGATTCCATATGTATCACATACATATAATTTTGCACCTTATATTGTAAGTCGACTTTTATGAAAAAGTTCGGTGGATTTTTTCGTAAAACCAAAACTGTGATTGAAAGCGGAAAACACACATACCATACATCATATGTACACATAAACAGTTTTAAATCCAAGGACTAGCGTGACTCTGATACCACTGTTGGGAATTCAGGGCGCCAAATGCAGCGGAAGCAGGAAAAATAAATTAAAAAAACTTTAAACTTAAACGCGCCAGGCCTAGAATTCTCGAACGGATCCGCTAGCTGAATTTAAAACTTTTAGATAGTGGTATACCTCACGAGTTCCAATCGGTTTGGTTGTACGGGGCGTGTCCAAGAAGTCCACGTGACGCGTCCTTCCTCTGCCTGTGATCCACACGAACAGTTTTGGAGATGCCTAGGTGCTAGCCTCCTTCACTTCTCCAAGTGAATCAGGGACCTTTATCTACGGTGTTCTTTAATTCAAGAACTCTTCTTGAATTCTCCAAGAACTAGATGGCGCCTATAATCAAGAATCCAATTCTTGATCCCACACAACCTTGTCACACAAACCCTAAACTCCTTTAGAGTTGTGCGCCACTTTCTCTCTCTAGGAAACTAAGGTTGCGTTTTTCTCTCTCCTCACCAAGAGTAAAAATCGAATTTTTGCCTTGTGAAAAGCTAGGCTAAAGTCGACTTTCCCTTGTGCATGGCCTGTCTCTAGAATTTCGACTTATGCTTTTCTATTTATAGGGTTTGGGGACTTTGATAATTATAATTAGGGAATCCCTAAATTATAGGATTATCAATTTATAAAATTATGAGATCTCCATATCATAATTTTAGGACTTGAATTCCTAATTAAAATATTACCATAATATTTCAATTTGAATTCAAATGCAATCTTTGAGAATCAAATTGGGAGATCAAATCTTCCAAGATACTCCCAAGTCATGCGCCTCCCCTATTCCAAATTTGTTGGAATTTAATAAATCAAAATAACAATCCTAACTTTTAGGAATTTATAACAAACTTGTTATTTTCCAACAATGTTGAATTAAAGTATTACCTTAATATCTTTAACTCAATCTTTTTGAACCTTGAATTCTAATTCATTATTGAATTAAAATATTATACTAATATATTTAATCCAATTTGAACCTAGAATTCGAATTCCCCATAAATTTTGAATTAAAATATTACCTTAATAATTTTAATTCAATCATTTGAAATTTAGATCAAATCTATGAATTCAAATTCAAGCCATGATTTTAATTAACAAAACATTTTTATTAATTAAATTCCTTTATATAATGAGGCGCCAACCTCCTCCCTATTTCTCTAATATTAGTGAATTTAATAAATCAATAATTTCCTAACTCTTAGGGACCTTATCCAATTTATTACCCCCTAATATTATAAATAGGAATATAATTGTAAATAGACTAATCCCATGATCTATTTAACAATTAACACACACATATATATATATATATTTAAATTTGTCCCACAAATTCAAATATCACATATATATTGTAGATATTTATTTAAGACAAGACTTCATGCGCCAATGCAATCAATTATTTAAGACAAGACTTCATGCTTGACATCTGGATCCTACTCGTGTGTGACACAGCAGGCCCCACGTAAAGTTGGAAGGCAATCATCTCCATGACTCACAAGTCGAGAGCGGACTCTAGCAAGCCATCACGACTACCCAAAATACGTGAGTTATCATTTATCCCCGAAACGACTTAACCTTAGTACCACCTTGTCTTGATCCCTTTTTGTCCTACGATATTTTGGTCATGGATTATGCACGGGAAAGTCATCCAAAATCCAAACCTCAACTTTCTCGATTCCTTGAGTAAGTCCCAATAACTAGTGTGGCCACACATTCCTTGGACAGACTCATCGAGGGGCCCAGTTAAATATCTCCCATCTTTATGAGGGACAAAATTCCATCTTGGTCAACCACATTCCTCAGCACGGCAATCAACCAAACCCGTACCTAACCCTTAGGGCACAATCTCCATCAGTTTCTACCTTGGAGATTGTGAAATCTTGGTTGGGAAAATCATTCTCGATGAAGGACTAAGGAGAAGTTGCTTACATTCTAGGCATCAAGATCTATAGAGATAGATCTTGAAGGCTTCTTGAATTAAGTCAGAGTACATACTTTGATAAGGTACTGAAACGGTTCAGTATGCAGGATTCCAAAAAGGGATTCATACCAATGAATCATGGTTTAGTCCTGAGCAAGAATCAGTATCCCAAGACAATTGATGAGCGAGGGCGCATGAGTGGCATCCCTTATGCTTCGGCAATAGGTTCCATCATGTATGCCATGTTGTGTACTCGACCAGATGTTTCGTTTTCCCTGAGTATGACGAGCAGGTTCCAACAAGACCCTGGTGAGGATCACTGGACCGCTGTCAAAAACATCCTTAAGTACTTGAGAAGGACTAAGGATGAATTCTTGGTTTATGGTGGAACTGATGAAGAGCTATGTGTAACTGGTTATACAGATGCCAGTTTTCAAATCGACCAAGATGATTTTTAATCGCAGTCTGGATACGTGTTTCTCCTGATCGGTGGCAGCGTGAGTTGGAAAGTTCCAAGCAGAGCACGATTGCTGATTCAACAACAGAGGCTGAGTATATAGCAGCATTAGATGCAGCGAAGGAGGCTGTATGGATTTGGAAGTTCATTATTGAGCTTGGTGTGGTTCCGTCCATTACTGATCCTATAACCTTGTATTGTGACAATAGCGGTGCTATTGCACAAGCCAAGGGGCCACGGTCCCACCAAAGGACCAATCATATACTCACATTGATCATATTATTAGCATGTTTACTGTATCTAGTGTAGGAACAGTTTGATTAATGATTGTACCTAGTGTAAGTGGGAGTTTGATGGAGATTGTGCCTATGGCCAATCATTTTATATGTATGAACATATTGTTTGACTGATTTATGAATGATAAATTATGTCGTTATCTAATTATTAGCATGTTTACTATGATAACAATCCTTGATTAATTATGTGATAATTATTCTAAATTGTCCCTGGTCGATTACTCGCGTGGCAACTGATGGAGATTGTACCCTAGGGCCAATCATTATATATATATGGTTTTGTTTGAACATACTATTTTGATTAATTTATAGATGATAAATTATGTCGTTATCATATTATTAGCATGTTTACTGTGATAACAGTCCTTGATTAATTATGTGATAATTAGGCTAAACTGTCCTTGGTCGATTATTCTCATGGGAACGTGAATGAACTAAGACCAGCATGACCTCGGTGTATAGAGATACACGCATGTGATGCTTCTCGAGAGTCATGGTGCAATTATGTAATGGGTTACAAATTGCTGGACCGACCTGAAGAGTCCTGCATGGGTTTAATCATAAGCTAGTCTCTCCTATACACCTGTCATGATGCCCTTAGACCTGAGGTCTTGACTATTCCGGCGTTGTAGATGTCGAACTTTGGCCTAGCCAACGTTGCCCATAATAGGGTAGCCATACAGGCTATGTACGGGTTTGGTTGTTTACCGTGCTGACGAATGTGGTTGACCAAGAAGGAATTTTGTCCCTCATTAAGATGAGAGATATTTGACTGGGCCCCTCGATGAGTCTGTCCAAGGAATGTGTGGCCACACAGGGAAATGGGACTAACTCAAGGAATCGAGAAAGTTGTGGTTTGGAATAAGGATGATTTTCCCATGCCTTATCCATGACCAAAATATTGTGTGACAATAGGGATTATGACAAGGTGGTACTAAGGTTAAATCGGTTTTGTTGAAACGATAACTCACGTGTTTTGGGTAGTCATGATGCCTTGCTAGAGTCCGCTCTCGACTTGTGAGTCATAGAGATGGCTTGCTGCCAACTTCACGTGAGGCCTGCTGGGTCACACACGAGTAGGATCAAGATACCGTAATTGGACACGAATTAGGGTTAATTCGTGAGTCACTTTAGTGACACGATTTAAGACATGGTTGAATGTCTTAGGACATGAAGTCTTGTCTTAAATAATATCTACGTTTATGATATTTAAATTTGTTAGACAAGTTTAAATATATTAATTGTTAAATAGTTAATTTGATTAATCTATTTACAATTAAATTGAGTAAACTATCAAATTGGTCCCTGGATTATTGGCTCGCTGACAGATTGGTCCCCGAATTTAGGAAATTGACAAATAGGTCCCCGAATTTTTCTAACGAGTCAAATAGGTCCCCGAATTTTTCTAACATTAGTCAAATAGGTCCCCGAATTTTTCTAACATTAGTCAAATAGGTTCTCGAATAACATGCACATAAGGACCTATTTGACAAATGTTAGAAAAATTCGGGGACCTATTTGACTTGTTAGAAAAATTCGAGGACCTATTTGTCAATTTCCTAAATTCAGGGACCAATCTGTCAGCGAGTCAATAATCCAGGGACCAATTTAGTAGTTTACTCCAATTAAATTCTTGTTTAAAATATTACGGAATAACAAATTAAATAAGCTTCCTAAAAGTTAGGGGATTATTGATTTATTAAATTCTCTAATATTAGGATACCAAGGAAGGAGGGTGGCGCCTCATGCTTCTTGATTTTAATTAATGAAAATGTTTTGTTAATTAGAATCAAGATTTGAATTTGAATTCAAGATTTGATTTTGATTTCAAGATTCAAATTTTGAATTAAGATATTAGGGTAATATTTTAATTCAATATTGTTAGGGAATTAATAAGTTGGTTATAACTTCCTAAGAGTTAGGGTTGTTATTTTATTTATAAAATTCCCATAAAAGGATTAGGGAATGGCGCATTCTTGGTGGGGTCCATGTGCAAGATTTGATCTTGCATTTTGAATTTAAATTAAGATATTAATGTAATATTTTAATTAAGAATTCAAGTCCTAAATTATAATATTAATGTAATCTTATAATTTTCTAATTTGATAATTCACTAATTTAGAGATTCCCTAATTATAATTATCAATTCCCTAATTTCAAGAGCAACTCTACAAATACACACAGAGAAAGTCGACTTGCCCCCTTCACTTGAGAGAAATTCGACTTACCCTAGGTTTTGAGAGAGAAAGTCGACTTTTCCTTAGAGAGAGAAAAGTTCGACTAAACCCTAATATTTTAGGGCTTGAGTGTGATCAAGAATAGTTCTTGGTTTTTTGTGCGCGACTTTTCTTGAGGGTTCAAGAATTGTTCTTGAACATTCAAGAACCGTAGATTGGGTTCCCTGCATTCTCTTGGAGAAGAGAAGGAGGCTAGCACCTGGGTATCTGCCAAACTGCTCGTGTGGATCACCAGCAGAGGAAGGACACGTTCCAGTGGACTTCTCGGATTCGCAAGTTGAAAGCTACCGATGGATTTTTAGGTATACCTCTTCTCTTACTAGAATAAACGCAATTAGTGGATCTTGGAAGGGAATTATGGAGTATACGCTGTTTTATACGTTTTTTGTTTTTTTTTTCACTACGCTCGCTCTATAATTTCCCAACAGGAACATGAATGAACTAAGACCAGCATGACTTCGGTGTATAGAGATACACGCATGTGATGCTTCTCGAGAGTCATGGTGCAATTATGTAATGGGTTACAAGTTGCTGGACCGACCCGGAGAGTCCTGCATGGGTTTAGTCATGAGCTAGTCTCTCCTGTACACCTGTCACGATGCCCTTAGACCTGAGGTCTCCATTAATCCGGCATTGTAGATGCTGAACTTTGGCCTAGTCCAACATTGCCCGTAACAGGGTAGCCATACAAGCTAGGTACGAGTTTAGTTGTTTGCCGTGCTGAGGAATGTGGTTGACCAATAAGGAATTTTGTCCCTCATTAAGTTGAGAGCTATTTGACTGGGCCCTCGATGAGTTTGTCCAAGGAATGTGTGGCCACACAGGGTAATGGGACTAACTCAAGGAATCGAGAAAGTTATGGTTTGGATTACAAGGATGACTTTCTCATGCCTTATCCATGACCAAAATATCGTGTGACAATAGGGATAACTCACGTGTCTATTTATAAATTATGTCGTTATTATATTATTAGCATGTTTACTATGATAACAATCCTTGATTAATTATGTGATAATTATTCTAAACTATCCCTGGTCGATTATTCACGTGGGAACGTGAATGAACTAAGACCAACATAACTTCGGTGTATAGAGATGCACGCATGTGATGCTTCTCGAGAGTCATGGTGCAATTATGTAAAGGGTTACAAGTTGCTGGACCGACCCGGAGAGTCCTGCATGGGTTTAATCATAAGCTAGTCTCTCATGTGCACCTGTCACGATGCCCTTAGACTTGAGGTCTTGACTATTCTGGCGTTGTAGATGCTGAACTTTGGCCTTGTCCAACGTTGCCCGTAACAGGGTAGCCATACAGGCTAGGTACGGGTTTAGTTGTTTGCCGTGCTGAGGAGTGTGGTTGACCAAGAAGGAATTTTGTCCCTCATTAAGATGAGAGATATTTGACTGGGCCCCTCGATGAGTTTGTCCAAGGAATGTGTGGCTACACAGGGTAATGGTACTAACTCAAGGAATCAAGAAAGTTATGGTTTGGATTACAAGGATGATTTACCCATGCCTTATCCATGACCAAAATATCGTGTGCAATAGGGATTATGACAAGGTGGTACTAAGGTTAAGTCGTTTATGTTAAAACGATAACTCACGTGTTTTGGGTAGTCGTGATGGCTTGCTAGAGTCCACTCTCGACTTGTGAGTCACAGAGATGGCTTGCTGCCAATTTCACGTGAGGCCTGCTGGGTCACACATGAGCAGGATTAAGATACTGTAATGGGACACGAATTAGGGTTTAATTCGTGAGTCACTTTAGTGGCACAGTTTAAGACATAATTGAATGTCTTAGGACCTGAAGTCTTGTCTTAAATAAAATCTACGTTTGTGATATTTAAATTTGTTAGACAAGTTTAAATATATTAATTGTTAAATAGTTAATTTGATTAATCTATTTACAATTGTGTTGTTATTTAAAATATTAGGGAATAATGAATTGGCAAAGTCTCCTAAAAGTTAGTGGATTATTGATTTATTAAATTCTCTAATATTGAAAGATAACAAGATGAGGGTGGTGCCTCATTCTTGAATTAATTAATGAAATATGATTTTGTTAATTTGAATTCAAGATTTGAATTTGAATTAAGATATTAGGGTAATATTTTAATTCAATTTGTTAAGGAAATTAATAAGTTGGTTATAACTTCCTAAGAGTTAGGTTTGTTATCTTATTTATTAAATTCCTATAAAATACTAAGGGGTGGCGCATTCTTGGATTATAATATGCAAGATTTGATCTTGCATTTTGAATTTCAAGAATGCATTTAGAATTCAAATGAAGATATTAGTGTAATATTTTAATTAAGAATTCAAATCCTCTTGACTCACTCCAACCAATGGGAAGTGGGCTTTCAAGATTTGGATTTCAAGATATGATCTTGAAATTTAAATTCAGATTGCCTTTTAATCTTGAATTATAATATTAATGTAATTTTATAATCAAGATTTAGGGATTCCCTAATTAGATTAGTAATTCCCTATTTTCAAGATTATAATTCCCTATTTTCAAGAGTGAGACTCTATAAATACCACCCCAAAAGTCACCTAAGGTAAATTTTTGGAAGAGAGAGGGCGAATAGTTCGAACTAGCTCTGAAAGTTCAACCTAACCCTAAGAGTTAGGGCAAGAGTCGACTTGGGTGAGAGAAAAGAGAAGAAAAGTCGCATAACCCTAGAGGAAGTGAGAGAAGCGAAAAACCCTAGAGTTGTGTGGCCAAGAATTTGATTCTTGGTAGTGCGCCACTTTGTTCTTGGAGTTTCAAGAAGAGTTCTTCAAAATTCCAAGATTGTAGATCGGTTCCCGTAATCTCTTGGAGAAGAGATTGAAGGCTAGCACCTGAGTATCTGTCAAACTGTTCGTGTGGATCACCTGCAGAGGAAGGACACGAGTCTGTGGACTTCTTGGAATTGCATTCATTCAAGCATCCGTTTGAGTTAGGTAAACATCTTATCTCATTGGTATAAACACAATTAGTGGATCCTATGGAGGAGATTATAAGGTTTTGTAAAAATTTTAATTTTACCTTTTCCGCTGCGTTTTGCTCCATAATCTCCAACAACGTAGGCCGTATTTACCAAAATAAAATCTAGAGCCATATCCAACACAATACTCATACATGAACAATTTCACATATACATTTACGGCATCAACATCCAACAACACAAAAACCGACTTTGATTGTGTTCAATTAGGGGTTATGCAATTAACATGCCTTCTTTAAAAATAAGTCTTGCATCAATAATTCAAGAATTCAAGAATCATATTCAAGAAGCCGAATTCATTGACCCAAAAATTATAAATTGAAAATTTACAATTTTCGGCCACCATACAATAAAATAATCAAAACAATTTTAATTAAAAAACACATAGGGTTTCGGCCAAGACCTAAACTTTTCAAGAAAATTTTAATCAATCAAATTGATTACCTTATGTATCAAATACATAAATTTGCACCATTCTTAGATTAGGTTAAAATCATGTGGTGGATAATCGCAAAATTTGAGCATATTGAATGAAAAATGGTAAACATAAAAACATACATCAACATGTATATTCACAAAACTAGCATAAACACAAAGTTAGCGTGGCTCTGATACCACTGTTGGAGATTATGGAGCAAACGCAGTGGAAAAGATAAAATTAAAAATTTATAATCTCCTCCATAGGATCCACTAATTGTGTTTATACCAGTGAGATAAGATGTTTACCTAACTCAAACGGATGCTTGAATGAATGCAATTCCAAGAAGTCCACAGACTCGTGTCCTTCCTCTGCCGGTGATCCACACGAACAGTTTGGCAGATACTCAGGTGCTAGCCTCCAATCTCTTCTCCAAGAGATTATGGGAACCAATCTACAAATCTTGAAATTTGAAGAACACTTCTTGAAAAACCCAAGAACCAAAGTGGCGCACAATTTCAAGAACACTTCTTGAAAAAGCCAAGAATCAAAGTGGCGCACAAGTATGGAATTTTTCCTCAAAATTCCTCACCAAAACTCAAGAGATGAGAACACTACCATGAATGAGTTTCTTGGCCTCACTTACTCTAGGTTTTTCGCCTCTCCCTACTCTCACACACAATTCGCCCTTTAAACCCTAAGTTTAGGGTTAGTTCGAAACTCACCCTTGTTTCTTCACTTGGGATATGCGACTTCTTTGTGTTTTTAAAGAGTGAGTTTAAAAATCTTGATTATAAAATTACATTAATATTATAATTCAAGATTAAGAGGCAATCTCAATTTAAATTTCAAGATCATATCTTGAAACCTAAATCTAGAATGCACACTTCCCATTGGTTGGAATGAGTCAAGAGGATTTGAATTCTTAATTAAAATATTACATTAATATCTTAACCTAAAATTCAAAATGCATTCTTGAAATTCAAAATGCAAGATCAAATCTCGCATTTGAATCTCCAAGAATTCGCCCCCCCTCTTGTTTGTTTTATAGGAATTTAATAAATAAGATAACAAACCTAACTCTTAGGAAGTTATAACCAACTTATTAATTTCCTTAACAAATTGAATTAAAATATTACCCTAATATCTTATTTCAAATTTAAATCTTGAATTCAAATTAACAAAATCATATTTCATTAATTAAATTCAAGAACAATTCTTGAACCTTAAGAGGATAGTGGCGCAATGGACAACAAGAACCTTTCTTGTTTTCTCTCAAAACCCTAAAGTTGGAGCAAGTCGAATTCCCTCTCACTCTTGGAGAAATTCGATTCTCACTCTCTAGGTCTAGGTCTAGCCGATTTTTCTCTCTTGTCTCACAAAAGGAAAAATGCAAAACTCACTTGTGTGTGTAAGCTTGGAAAGTCGACTTGCCTAGGTTAATTATATAGTTAGGGGAGTTTTGATAATTATGATTAGGGAATCCCTAAATTAATGGATTATCAAATTATAAAATTATAAGATTACAATAATATTATAATTTTAGGACTTGAATTCTTAATTAAAATATTACCTTAATATCTTAATTGAATTCAAAATGCAATCTTTGAGAATCAAAATGGAAGATCAAATCTTCCTCCTTGGTCCCACAAGCCATGCGCCTATCCTCCCCAATATTTAAGAAATTTAATAAATCAAAAATAACATTCCTAACCCTTAGAAAGTTATAACCAACTTTTTTATTTCCTAACAATATTGAATTAAGATATTACCCTGATATCTTTGATTCAAAATTTGAATCTTGAAATCAAAATCAAATCTTGAATTCAAATTCAAGTCATGACTTTAATTAATAAAACATTTCTATTAATTAAAATCAATCCTAAAAGAGGCGCCACCCTCTATCCATTTTATCCTAATATTAGTGAATTTAATAAATCAATAATCTCCTAACTTTTAGGAATCTTATCTGACTTATTATTCCCTAATATTATAATTGTAAATAGATTAATCCAATTAACTATTTATCAATTAATATATTTAAACTTGTCCCACAAATTTAAATATCTCAACCGTAGATTTAATTTAAGAGAAGACTTTATGTCCCAGACATTTAGCTATGTCTTAAATCGTGTCACCGGAGTGACTCACGAATTAACCCTAATTCGTGTCCCTTTAAGCGGTGTCCAGATCCTGCCCATGTGTGACCCAGCAGGCCTCACGTGAAGTTGGTAGTAAGACATCCCTATGACTCAGAAGTCGAGAGCGGACTCTAGCAAGCCATCACGACTACCCAAAACACATGAGTTATCGTTCTATCAAAATGACCGATTTAACCTTAGTACCACCTTGTCATAGACCCTATTGTCACACGATATCTTGGTTCTGGATAAGGCACGGGAAAGTCATCCTTAATCCAAACCACAACTTTCTCGATCTTCTTGAGTTAGTCCCAACTTACTGAGTGGCCATTCTTTCCTTGGACAGACTCATCGAGGGCGCCAGTTAGATATCTCTCATCTCTATGAGGGACAAAATCCCATCTTGGCCAACCACATCCCTCAGCACTGCAATCAACCAAACCCGTACCTAGCCCTTATGGCTACCCTGCTACGGGCAACGTTAGACTAGGCCAAAGTTTGACAACTACAACACCGGAATAGTCAAGACCTTAGGTCTAAGGCATCGTGACAGGTGTACAGGAGAGGCTAGCTAATGACTAAACCCATGCACGACTCTCCGGCTCAGTCCAGCAACTTGTAACCCCCTTACATAATTGCACCATGACTCTCGTAAAGCATCTATTGCATGTACATCCATACACCGAGGTCATGCTGGTCTTAGTTCATTCTCGCTCCCCCGAGAATAATCGACCAGGGACGGATTTAGATTAATTATCTCATAATTAATCAAGGAAGCTATCATAGTAAACATGCTAATAATATGATAACAACATAATTTATCTCCATAAATTAATCAATATGTTCAAAACATATACATAAAATGATTGGCCCTAGGGCACAATCTCCAACACTAAATGCCTAAGTATAAAGGAATGGCTCCATGACGTAGATGCCGTG
>QANZ01053653.1:32181-72552 GCA_003254925.1 Chamaecrista fasciculata | reverse complement strand
TTGAGAAGGACTAAGGATGAATTCTTGGTGTACGGTGGAACTGAAGAAGAGCTATGGGTAAGGAGTTACACAGATGCTAGTTTCCAAACCGACCAAGATGATTTTAAATCGCAGTCAGGATATGTGTTTCTCCTGAACGGTGGCAGCGTGAGTTGGAAGAGTTCCAAACAAAGCACGATTGCTGATTCTACAACGGAGTCCGAGTATATTGCAGCATCGGATGCGGCAAAGGAGGCTGTGTGGATTAGAAAGTTCATCTCCGAGCTTGGAGTGGTTCCGACCATTTCTGATCCCGTAACCCTGTTTTGTTACAATAGTGGCGCTATTGCACAAGCCAAGGAGCCACGGTCCCACCAGAGGACCAAACATATACTCAGACGTTTTCACCTAGTCAGGGAGATGATTGACAGAGGTGATGTAAAGATATGTAAGGTAGCAGGCGAGGACAACGTTGCTGATCCTCTGACTAAACCTCTTGCAAGGGTCATACATGAACGCCATGTATCGTCGATGGGGATTAGACACATTGATCAGTGAACCTAGAGTAGGAAGAGCTAGATTAATGATTGTACCCTAGTGCAAGTGGGAGTCGGTTGGAGATTGTGCCCTAGGGCCAATCATTTTATTTGATAAATATGTTGTGAACATATTATTAATTTATGGAAGATAAATTAATGTGTTGTCATATCATTCGCATGTTTACTATGATAACGTCCATGATTAATTATGAGATAATTAATCTAAAATTGTCCCTGGTCGATTATTTTTTTGGGAGCAAAAATAAACTAAGACCAGCATGACCTCGGTGCATGAGATGCACGCACTAGATGCTGGGACGAGAGTCATGGTGCAATTACGTAAGGTGGTTACGAATTGCTGGACTGACCCGGAGAGTCCTGCATGGGTTTAGTCATCAGCTAGTCTCTCCTAGTACGCCTGTAGCGATGCCTTTGACCTGAGGTCAATGACTATTCCAGCGTTGCAGTTGTCAGTCTTTGGCTTAGTCTAACGCTGTCCGTAACAAGGCAGTTATACGGGCTGAGGACGAGGCTGGTTGATTGCTCTGCAGTGGAATGTGGATTGACCAAAATGGGATTTTGTCCCTCATTAATTTGAGAGATATCTAACTGGCGCCCTCGATGAGTCTGTCCAGGAAAATGCGTGGCCACGCTGGGATTTGGGACTTACTCAAGGAATCGAGAAAGTTGAGGTTTGGATTATGGATGACATACTTGTGCCTTGTCCATGACCAAGATATCGTAGGACAATCGGACCACGTACACGGAGGTACTGAGGTTAAGTCGTTCTTCCGGTTACCGAACGATCACTCACGGATTTTGGGTAGTTGTGATGGCTTGCTAGAGTCCGCTCACAACTTGTAGGTCATGGGGATGCCCTACTGCCAACTTCACGTGGGGCCTGCTGGGTCACACACGAGCAGGAACTGATCACCATTCGAGTGGGACACGAATTAGGGTTAATTCGTGGGTCACGCGAGTGACACGATTTAAGACACAGAGGAAATGTCTGGGACATTAGGTCTGGTCTTAATTAATCTACAGATGACATATTTAGATTTGTGGGACAAATTTAAATATTAATAATTGAATATAATTAATGAGATTAATTATAGGCAATTTAAATATTAGGAAAATAATTCTGGATAATGTTCCTAAGAGTTAGGAAATTATTGAATTATAAAATTCCTAATAAATAGGAGAGGGTGGCGCCTCTTGGGAATTATTTGGGTTAAATAAAAATGTTTTATTTAATTCAAATAATATTTGAAATTCAAATGGAGATTTGAAATTCAAAAGATTTGGTGATATCTTTTAATATCTTTGGTGAATCAAAAATTAGGAGGTTTTTGATTAATTAAATTCCAAAGATAATTAAAGGGGATTAGGCGCATGGATGGTGGGTCCCATTGGGAGATTTGATCTCTCAATTTGATTCTCAAAGATTGCATTTTGATTTTAATTATAATATTAAGGTAATATTATAATTATAAATTCAAGGCCTAAAATAATTATATTATAAAAATATCTTTATTTTAGGAATATTTAAATCACCAAAATCTCTCCCTATATAAAGGGGGCAAGTCGACTTGCCCCATACACATAAGTGTGAAACCCTAGTTTTATTTTTCCTCCTAAGAGTTAGAGAGAGAAAAATTCCTTTGCACACACATTAGAGAATTTCGACTTTCTCTAAGAGTTAGAGAGAGAGTTCGAACTTCCTCTAGAATTAGGGTTTTGAGAGAAGAATAGGCAAGAAGGAGTTCTTGTGGGGGGATTCTTCTTAGCGCCACCTCCAAGTCTGAATTATCAAGAAGGAGTTCTATGTCTTAAATTAGGCCACGGAGTGACCCACGAATTACCCTAATTCGTGTCCCTTAAAAGGTGTGTTCTAATCCTGCTCGTGTGTGACCCAGCAGGCCCCACGTGAATTTGGCAGTAGGTCATCCCTATGTCCTACAAGTCGTGAGCGGACTCTAGCAAGCCATCGCGAATACCCAAAACACGTGAGTTGATCGATCGTTACCAGAACCGATTTTAACCTTCGTACCTCCTAGGCACCGACCCTATTGTTCTGCGATATCTTGGTCATGGATCAGGCACGGGAAAGTCATCCATGATCCAAACCTTTACTTTCTCGATCTCCTTGAGTAAGTCCCATATACTAGCGTGGCCACGCATTTTCCTGGACAGACTCTTCGAGGGCGCCAGTAAGATATCTCCCAATTTAATGGGGAACAAAATCCCCATTTTGGTCAATCCACATTCCTCAGCACGACAATCAACGAGACCCGTACTTAGCCCTTATGGCTACCCTGCTACGGGCAACGTTGGACTAAGCCAAAGTCTAACAACTGCAACGCCGGAATAATGATGACCTCATGTCTAAGGCGTCGTGACAGGCGTACAAGAGAGGCAAGCTGATGACTAAACCAATGCAGGACTCTCCGGGTCAGTCCAGCAACTCGTAACCCCTTACGTAGTTGCACCATGACTCTCATTCCAGCATCTAGTGCGTGCATCCCTATGCACTGAGGTCATGCTGATCTTAGTTCATTTTCGCTCCCACGAAAACAATCGATCAGGGAGAGATTTAGATTAATTATCATATAATTAATCATGGACGTAATCACAGTAAACATGCTAATAATGTGAAAACCATTAATTTATTTCTATAAATTAATCCATATGTTCATAACGTACATCAAAAAGGATTGGCCCTAGGGCACAATTCCTATCAAAATATTACCCCAATATCTTAATTCAAATCTTGAATTTCAAATTCAAATTCAAACTCATGATTTAAATTAATAAAACATTTCTATTAATTAAAATCACCTTAAAAGAGGCGCCACCCTCTATATTAATATTGAGAATTTTATAAATCAATAATCTCCTAACTTTTAGGAAACTTATTTGATTTATTATTCCTAATATTTTAATTGTAAATAATTAATCCCTATTAATCATTTAACAATTATTTAAACCGTAGAAGATTTAAGACAAGACATAATGTCCCAGACATTTCCTCTGTGTCTTAAATTAGGCCACCGGAGTGACCCACGAATTACCCTAATTCGTGTCCCTTTGAAAAGGGTGTTCTAATCCTGCTCGTGTGTGACCCAACAGGCCCCACGTGAAGTTGGCAGCAGGTCATCCCCATGACCTACAAGTCGTGAGCGGACTCTAGCAAGCCATCACGACTACCCAAAACACGTGAGTAATCGTTTGTTACCAAAACCGATTTAACCTTAGTACCTCCTTGACACCGACCCTATTGTTCTACGATATCTTGGTTATGGATCAGGCACAGGAAAGTCATCCATGATCTAAACCTTTACTTTCTCGATCTCCTTGAGTGAGTCCCAATATACTGAGTGGCCACTCTTTCCTTGGACAGACTCATCGAGGGCGCCAGTAAGTTATCTCCCATCTAATGAGGAACAAAATCCCTATTTTAGTCAATCCACATTCCTCAGCACGACAATCAACCAAACCTGTACTTAGCCCTTATGCCTACCCTGCTACGGGCAACGTTAGACTAAGCCAAAGTCTGACAACTGCAACGCCGGAATAATGATGACCTCAGGTCTAAGGCGTCGTGACAGGCGTACAGGAGAGGCAAGCTGATGACTAAACCCATGCAGGACTCTCTGGGTCAGTCCAGCAACTCGTAACCCCTTACGTAATTGCAGCATGACTCTCGTTCCAGCATCTAGTGCGTGCATCCCTATGCACCTAGGTCATGCTGATCTTAGTTCATTTTCTCTCCCACGAAAACAATCGATCAGGGACAGTTTTAGATTAATTATCTTATAATTAATCACGGACGTCATCACAGTAAACATGCTAATAATGTGAAAACCATTAATTTATCTCTATAAATTAATCCATATGTTCATAACATACATAAAAGATGATTGGCCCTAGGGCACAATTCCCAACAGATTGCACTTGTGTTGTCACAAAGAATAGGAACCTTATCAAAATTTAGTTCAAAATCCCTCAATTGTTGAGCCATCCATAAGATTTGAGCACAACAACTTCCTGCTGACACATACTCAGCTTCTGCTGTAGATAGGGCAACAGATGTTTGCTTCTTACTATGCCAAGATACTAAACATCTTCCGAGGAAGTGACATGTGCCACTTGTGCTTTTTCTGTCTATTTTGCATCCTCCAAAATTTGCATCTGAATATCCTATCAAGGAATAGTATGGATTCTTTGGATACCAAAGACCATATGATACAGTTCCTGCAAGATATCTAAATATTCTTTTGACAGCGGTTAGATGTGATTCCTTAGGATCACATTGAAATCTAGCACATAAGCATACACTGAACATAATATTGTTGGGAAATCACAGAGGGAGCGCAGCAGAAAAGAAAAATAAAAAAAAAACTTGATTAAATATGCTAACTCTGTGATTCCTTCCAGGATCCACTAATTATGTTTATACCAGGAAAGTAATGATGTTTACCTAATTTCAATCGGTGACTTATCGTGTTTGCGAATTTGAGAAGTCGACTCCGAGTGTCCTTCCTCTACCGGTGATCCACACGAGCAGTTTGGCAGATGCCTAGGTGCTAGCCTCCTTCACTTCTTCCCAAGTGAATACGGGAACTCTATCTATGATTCTTGAATAATCAAGAACTGTTCTTGATTATCAAGATTGATTGGGAAGTACTAATATTATCAGGTGCAGGTCCAATTCTCTTTCTTCAAGAAAATCGACTCACTCTCATAATATTAGGACTAGGCGATTTTTCACTCTCTATAGATGCTCTAGGCGAAATTCTTGGTCTGACCAAGAATTGATCTGTGTTGTGAGTTATCTCTGAGATAGGCGCCTAGTGCCTCTATTTATAGTGTTCTCATTCCTAGTTTTAGGGAATCCTAATCCAATTAGGATATCTCTAAGATATGGGATATCTTTTAGATATCTCAAAATATCTTTTGATTTATAATATTAAACTTAATATTATAATTCAAAAATAAACCCAAATTTCGAATTTGACCTATCCTAGATCAAATCTTGGATCAAATCTTGATTTGCTCAAATCCTATTGGTTGGAATGAGTCATGAGATTTTGATTTTATAATTTAAATATTACTTTAATAATTAAATATAAAAATCGACTTTAGCCTAGACCCAAACTCTAAAATGCAAGATCAAATCTTCCATCCCAAGAAAGGGGGTAGGCGAAATTCTCATGGAGTTTTTGGAGGAATTTTATAACAACCCAAACTCCTTAGGTAGTTATAACTAATTCCTAACAATTTTGAATAAAAGAATTACCTTAATATCTTTTAATTCAAATCCTATATCTTTTCCAAAAGATATTTATCTTATCTTTATTTAATTAATAAAAACAATTTCTATTAATAAAAACAAAGATAATGAGGCGCCACCCTCATCCTTTTATTTCCCAATTTTAGTGAATTTAATAAATCAATAATTCCCTAATTTTTAGGAAACTTATTTAATTTATTTATTCACTAATATTTTAATTGTAAAACTATTTAACAATTAATTTAAATTTAAATTTGTCCAACAAATTTAAAACCTTAATCATAGATATTTATTTAAGACAAGATTTAATGTCCTAAGACATTTAACTATGTCCTAAATTGTGTCACCTAAGTGACTCACGAATTAACCCTAATTCGTGTCCCAAAAATTAGCATCTTGATCCTGCTCATGTGTGACCCAGCAGGCCTCACGTGAAGTTGGCAGCAAATCATCTTTATGATTCACAAGTTGTGAGCGGACTCTAGCAAGCCATCACAACTACCCAAAACACGGGAGTTATCGCTTTAACGTTTTAACGATTTAACCTAAATACCACCTTGTCATAATTCCTATTGTCTCACGATATTTTGGTCATGGATCAGGCACGGGAATGTCATCCAAAATCCAAACCACAACTTTCTCGATTTCCTGAGTTAGTCCCAATTCCCAGCGTGGCCACGCATTTCTTGGACAGACTCATCGAGGGCGCCAGTTAAATATCTCTCATCTTAAATGAGGGACAAAATCCCATCTTGGTCAACCACATTCCTTTGCACGGTAATCAACCAAACCCGTACCTAGCCTGTATGGCTACCCTGCTACGGGTAACGTTGGACTAGGCCAAAGTTTGACAACTACAATGCCGGAATAGTCAAGACCTCAGGTCTAAGGCTATCGTGACAGGTGTACAGGAGAGGCTCGCTTATGACTAAACCCATGCAGGACTCTCTGGGTCGTTCCAGCAACTTGTAACCCTTACATAATTGCACCATGACTCTCGAGAAGCATCTAGTGCATGTATCTCTATACACCGAGGTCATGCTGGTCTTAGTTCATTTACGTTCCCACGTGAATGATCGACCAGGGACAGTTTTAGATTAATTATCATATAATTAATCAAGGATGCTATCATAGTAAACATGCTAATAATATGATAACCATTAATTTATCTCCATAAATTAATTAATATGTTCAAAACATATTTATAAAATGATTGGCCCTAGGGCACAATCTCCAACAAATATCAGGTCGACTGGCTGTAAGATAAAGCAATGAACCTATCATACCTCTGTACAGCTTTTGATCAACTGATTTACCTTTTTCATCTTTGTCTAGTCTTGTTGAGGAACTCATAGGAGTAACAGCTTCTTTACTATGATTCATTCCGAATCTTTTCAGGAGTTCCTTTTTATACTTTGTTTGAGAGATAAATATTCCATCCTTTTGTTGTTTGACTTACAATCCTAGGAAAAAGTTCACTTCTCCCATCATACTCATCTCAAATTCACTTGTCATAAGCTTAGAGAAATCCTTGCACAGATTTTCGTTAGTAGAACCAAAAATAATATCATCAACATATATTTGTACTACTAGCAAATCATCTTTACAGGATTTAACAAACAATATATCATCTGTGTTACCTTTTGTGAAACCGTTTCCTGTAAGGAAATTACTTAACCTTTCATACCAGGTTCTTGGTGCTTGCTTCAGGCCATAAAGAGCTTTCTTCAACTTGTTGACATGATTTGGTTTGTCGTGGCTCTCAAATCCAAGAGGTTGTCTTACATGTACAATCTTTGTGAGTATGCCATTAAGAAAGGAACTTTTGACATCCATCTGGTATAGCTTGAAGTCTTTGAGAAAAGCAAAGGCTAAGAGCATTCTGATTGATTCAAGTCGAGCAACTGGAGCAAAAGTTTCATCATAATCAAGTCCTTCAACTTGAGTGAATCCTTGAGCAACTAGTCTTGCTTTGTTCCGAATCACATTACCATGTTCATGAAGCTTGTTTCTGAATACCCACTTTGTTCCAATAATTGATAGATCATCTGTATAAGGAACAAATGTCCAAACTTCATTTCTTTCAAACTGATTTAGCTCTTTTTGCATCGCTATTATCCATGAATCATCTTATAAGGCATCATCAACTTCATTTGGTTCTATCTGTGAGAGAAATGCCATGTGATTGATGCTACTGTTTGAAGATCGAGTTCTTCTTCCTTCATTGACGTCTCCAATTACAAATCCGTGAGGATCGTTTGGAGTGTCTCTCCATTCTCTTAGAGGTCTTCTTGTTTCCTGTACATCTGCATTCTCTGTTTGATCTTTTGAAGGTGTTGAAGAGGGTTCTGCATTGAGACCTACTATGATCAGAGGTTGATCAGAAGCACTTTCATCAGATCCTGACAAAGAGTTTGCTGGATTCTGTTGTTATTCTGCATCTGCTTCTTGCATGGGAGCAGTAGTGAGTTGAAGAGGTGGATTATCATCTTCATCTGCATCCTTCTCATAAGTCATTCCTACAGTAATCTAATCAAACACAACATGAATTGTTTCCTCAATGCTTTTGTTCTTTTTGTTGAATACACGATAGGATTTACTTGTTGTAGAGTAACCAACAAATATTCCTTCATGGGATTTTGCATCAAGCTTCCCAATATTCTCTTTGTTGTTAATCAGGATATAGCATTTACATCCAAATGCATGGAAGTATGCCACATTTGGTTTTCTTCCTGACCATAACTCATAAGGTGTTTTGCCAAGAACTGGTCGTATAAGACATCTGTTCAGGATATAACAAGTAGTATTCACAGCTTTTGCCCAGAGATTTTTAGGCAAATTGTTCTCACATAGCATTGTTCTTGCCATGTCTAAGAGTGTCCTGTTTTTCCTTTCAACAACTCCATTTTGTTGAGGTGTTCTAGGAGCTGAGAAATTATGATTGATTCCTGACTCTTGACAGAACTTTTCAAAGAGTCCATTCTCAAATTCCTTTCCATGATCACTTCTGATGCTTGTGATCAAATAGCCTTTTTGATTCTGCACTTTCAAGCAAAATGTCTTGAAGTAATCAAAACATTCACTCTTTTGAGCAAGAAAATACACCCAAGTGTATCTTGAGTAATCATCAACAAGTACATATCCATACAGCTTCTTTCCAAGGCTTTCCACTCTCATAGGACCAAACAAATCCATATGAATCATCTGCAAGGGTCTATCAGTAGAAACATAATCTTTAGACTTAAATGCATTTCTTACTTGTTTTCCTTTCTGCATGCATCACATATATGATCTTTGACATATTTGATCTTGGGAAGACCAATTACTAGATCATTCTTTGATAGCTTTGACAGTTTGTCCATGCTTGCATCCTTGATCATAAGTTGTTTTCAAACAGATGTTTGAGGAGAGGTTCAACTTCTCTGCTTATAGGATGTAAACATTGTCTTTCCTGCTTCCTTCCATAAGAATCTTATCACTGTTCTTGTTGAAGATGCAGCACTTTGCATCTCCAAAGGTGACCTTGTGTCCTTTGTCACACAGTTGACTGATGCTCAGGAGGTTGTGCTTCAGTCCTTTGACCAGACATACTTCATCTATGTATAGAGTAGGAGAAAGAGTGATTCTTCCAATGCTGACAATTCTTCCTTTTGCATTATCTCCAAAGGTTACAGTTCCCATGTCTTTCCATGTGAAGGAGATGAAGAATTCTTTGTTTCCAATCATGTGTCTCGAGCAACCGGAGTCTAAGTACCATTTGCTGGATAAGTTCCTTGTGCTGAAACAAACCTGCAAACATAATTAGACTTAAGCTTAGGTACCCAATCTTCTTTGGGTCCTTTTGGGTTAGTCACAGACTTGGTTCCTGTATCAGCATTTTTCTTAGGAATCCATACTCTTTTAATCTTACTTCCTATAGAGGAATCAGCAGACATAGCATGGCATTCATAGGATAGATGTGATGGAGATTGTGCCCTAGGGCCAATCATTTTATAAATATGTTGTGAACATATTAATTAATTTATAGAGATAAATTAATGGTTATCATATTATTAGCATGTTTACTATGATAACAGTCCGTGATTAATTATAGGATAATTAATCTAAACTGTCCCTGGTCGCTCATTCAAGTGGGAACTTGAAATGAACTAAGACCAGCATGACCTCGGTGCATAGAGATGCATGCACTAGATGCTGGTACGAGAGTCATGGTGTAATTACGTAAGGGGTTACGAGTTGCTGGACCGACCCGGAGAGTCCTGCATGGGTTTTAGTCATTAACTAGTCTCTCCTGTACACTTGTCACGATGCCCTTAGACCTGAGGTCTTCATCATTCCGGCGTTCTAGTTGTCAGACTTTGGCTTAGTCTAACGTTACCCGTAGCAGGGTAGCCATAAGGGCTAAGTACGGGTTTGGTTGATTACCGTGCTGAGGGATATGGTTGACCAAGATGAAATTTTGTCCCTCATAGAGATGAGAGATGTTTAACTGGGCCCCTCGATGAGTGTGTCCAAGGAATGTGTGGCAACACTGGAAATTGGGACTTACTCAAGGAATCCATAACCAAAACATCGTAGGACAAAAAGGGATCTAGACAAGGTGGTACGAAGGTTAAGTCGTTTCGGCGATAAACAATAACTCACGTGTTTTGGGTAGTCGTGATGGCTTGCTAGAGTCCGCTCTCGACTTGTAAGTCATAGAGATGACTTGCTGCCAACTTCACGTGGGGCCTGCTGGGTCACACACGAGCAGGATCAAGATGCCACATCGGGACACGAATTAGGGTTAATTCGTGGGTCACATTGGTGACACCGTTTAAGACATAATTGACTGTCTGGGACATGAAATATTGTCTTAAATAAATATCTACAGATATATGATATTTAGATTTGTGGGACAAATATATATATATATATATATATGATAATTGTTAAATAGATAATTGGATTATGCTATTTACAATTATATTCCTATTTATAATATTAGGAATAAATAAATTAGATAAGTTTCCTAAAAGTTAGGAAATTATTGATTTATTAAATTCACTAATATTAGGATAAATAGGGTTGAGGTTGGCGCCTCATTTTAGCCTATTTTAATTAATAGAAATGTTTTATTAATTAAAAGTCATGGCTTGAGATTTGAAATTCAAATAGATTTGATCTAGATTTCAAATGATTGAATTAAATATATTAAGGTAATATTTTAATTCAATAATATATATATATGGGGAAGTCGAATTTTAGGTCTAAGTTGGATTTAAATATTAGTGTAATATTTTAATTCAATAAAGACTAAAATTCAAGATTTAAAAGATTGACTAAAGATATTATGGTAATATCTTAAATCAATATTGTTGGAAAATAACAAATTAGTTATAACTACCTAAGAGTTAGGTTTGTTATTTTGATTTATTAAATTCCAACAAATTGGAGAGGACTTGGCGCATGGGCTTGGGAATCTTTTGGGAAGATTTGATCTTCCAATTTGATTCTCCAAGATTGCATTTGAATTCAAATTATAATATTAAGGTAATATTATAATTAGGAATTCAAGTCCTAAAATTATGATATTATTGTAATCTCATAATTTAATAATTTGATAATCATATAATTTAGGGATTCCCTAATTATAATTATCAAAACCTCAAACCCTATATATATAGAGCTAAAGTCGACTTTCCCCTAAGCCTCATGTACTCTTGGAATTTCGACTTTCCTTAGCTTATTCACAAGAGCAAAATCGGTTTTGAGTCTTGGTGAAGAGAGAGAGAAAACACAACCCTAGTTTTCTAGAGAGAGAAAGTGGCGCAAACCTAAAAGGAGTTTTAGGGTTTGTGACAAGGTTGTGTGAGATCAAGAATAAGATTCTTGATCATAGGCGCCATCTGTTCTTGGGAGTTCAAGAATTGTTCTTGAATTCAAGAACACCGTAGATAAGGTCCCTGGTTCACTTGGAGAAGTGAAGGAGGCTAGCACCTAGGCATCTCCAAAACTGTTCGTGTGGATCACCGGCGGAGGGAGCACACTCGGAGTGGACTCCTCAGCATCGTAGACACAAAAGTCGCCGATTGATTTGGGTAAAATTCTAGTCCTTTTACTGATACAGATCCATATAGCGGATCCTTGGGAAGAAATCACTATGCGCGCATTCTGGTTTTGTTTAATTTTTTATTTTATACCTGTTTCCGCTGCGTTGTGTGCCTGGTGATTTCCCAACAGTGGTATCAGAACCACACTATTTTGGATCTGTGTTAGTTTTGGTGATTATACATGTGATGTGTAATGTATGTTTTACCGCTTTTCAATTGGCATGCTTGTTGATGTTTTACGAAAAAGATCCACCATAAAAGTTTTGGAATTAATGTAAAAGGTGCAAATTATATGTATGGGATACATATGAAATCAATATGATTGATTTAAAAGTTTTCTTGAAATTTTAGGCATAAAGTCGAAATTCCATATAATTATGATTAAAATTGTTTTAATTATAATTATAAAAGGGTGGCTGGAAATTTATTAAAATGAATTTTAAAATTTTCAGGATCAATAATTTAAATTCTTGAATGTGATTCTTGAATTTTTTAATTATTGATAATGGGCCTAATTTCAAGAATAAAGGCATGTTAAAATTGCACAATCCTAATTTTAAACACAATACAAAATCGGTTTTGATATGTGTTTTTGCTATACCGTGTTTGACATAATTGTATGAATTGTTCATATATGTAATTGTGTGGTGTTGGATATGGCTCTAGGTTTTTGGTGTATACGGCCTGCGTGTCGTCTCCCTCTATCCGATGTAATTTTACTTTTCAGTTTATACCTCAATGTAACTGGGGTTTACTCTCTTGTAATTTTACCTTTTCTTTTTAGAAAAATTCTCTCATTGGCTTGGGAGAATTGTTAGGATAGGTGGGCCATATCTAAACACGGTATATGTTTGCTTTACATTTAGTTTGTATGTGATACAAAGCGCTAGATGTATGTTTAGGACGCGATTTTAACATTCTATTTATACTTTTAAACGCTACAACAACGTATATGATACGAGCGTGGGATTTTGCATATGATGCAAAATCCATGCACATGTTTATATGTATGTGATACATGGGGAAATAAACATGTGGCATGACTCGTTTAATTTTAAAAGGAGTTTTAAAATTAAACTATAAAAACGGAACAATTCTTTTTAATATTAAACCCTTTTAGAAAATCTTAAGTTTTAATGCCGTCAATAAAACACCCTGTGGAAATCTTGTTCATCATAGAGCGGTGATCGCCCTCCGCGACACGCATCTATCTTGACCTTGAGGACACACGGGTGAATGGGAGATTCAACGCGACGCCTCGTTGAAGTCTTGGTTTACTAGATGCAGTGATCGCCCTCCGCGACACGTGTTTGGTAGGGCCTTGATGATATGGGGGTTAAAGCTTCGGCCTCGTTGTTTTGAGCCTAGCCATTCACAAGTTTTATTGTGTGACTTAATGGGGTTATCAAAACGGTTTTGGACCTCAAGGCATTAGATGGGATAAACATGCCATAAAACGTATCATATGATGATACAGTCCCATAAAGATCTAAGAGTCACATAGGATGTGATTGGTAAAGAGTTACCTACCTAAATAGCCAAAAGGTGCATGATCGCCCTCCGCGACGGTAAATTTTGGTGAAATATGGGTCTTAGCCACTAATAATAAATTTTACTGGGTTTTATAAAATGGTGGATATATATATGATGCTAATTAAAGTTCATATCTTTAATTGTAGAATCAAATGACAATTAATAGTTCAACTTTTTCACTGCGACCTATCCTTGAGAAGGATAAGCTGACTAGAACAAATTTCCTCGACTGGTTTTGTAATCTAAGAATTGTTCTCACCCATGAGAGGAGACTGTATGTTCTGGACAAACCTATCCCTAAAGAGCCTGCCAAGGGCGCTCCAGGAGCTGAGTGGAGGGCTTACGAGAAGCACTTCGACGACTCGCTGGAGGTCTCTTGTCTGATGATAGACACAATGATTCCGGAGCTGCATGAGGGCTTGGATACATTGATGTCATATGAGATGATGATGCGTCTCAAGGAAATGTTTCGTTACCAAATCAGACAAGATAGATATGAGACCACTAAGGCTCTTATGTCTTGCAATATGGCTGAAAGTGAATCTATTGGTTACCATGTCACTAAGATGAGAGGGTACATAGATCATCTTGATAGGCTGGGATTCCCTGTTCCACCTGAGTTTGCCACTGGTATAATCTTGTGCTCACTGCCTAAGAGCTATGACTCGTTCATCAAAAGCTTCTATAGGAGAGGAACAGAGAAGACAGTTTATGACTTGCATGGAATGCTCAAGTCTGTTGAGGCATCCCTGATTCAGAAAAGGGAAAGGAAATTGAAGGGCAAAGAAAAGAGAAAGGGAATCGAGCTGGATGGTGAGACCAAGCCAGAGGACGACCCTCATCAATCACCTGCCAAGAAGGCAAAGCCCTCAGAGGAAGTATTCTGTTCTTTCTGTCAAGTGTAAGGACACGCGATGAGAAAGTGCAAATACTATTGGGAAGATCAAAAGAAGAAGAAGTGTGTTATGCCCTCTACTTCAGGTATCTTTGTTAATGTTCTTTTTCTACTTAAACCACTTAAGTATTGGATACGATATGTGGTTCTCACATTTGATGTGCAGGGTCTTTAGAGACGGTAGAAAACGAGGACGAAAGCGATATGGACCTAGAAGTGGACAATGGAGCAAAGGTTGCTGCCGTTGCTGCTAAAGGAACATGAGAGCTTGGATTGCCCCTTAGGGCTAGTTTATTGTTATTCTTTAAGTTTGAACATTTTTCTCCTTATAGAGATAAGGAAGATTTTATGTGTAAACATTAAAGATTGGTTTCTATTTTAATAAAGTAATGTTTATTTGCTTATGTGATTTTCAAATGTATTCATTATGTCTTAAACTAGAAACAATAACAATATTTATAACATTGATACAAAAGGGATTCAGATTAGCGAATCTAATCCTACACACTTTTGGCAATTGTTGTTTTGACCATACAAGGGAGAAACGCCTTGAGAAGCTTCATATAGGTGAACTTCTAAAGCTCACGTGATTATGAATCATATGATGCTTGCAAGTCTTGTTTAAAATGGAAAGATGACAAGAGGCATTCCTCTACTGACCGCAGTAATAGAATGTCTGACTTTGTGGGAAACATACATAGTTGATGTATGTGGACCCATAAGTATCTAAGCTAAAAGTAATAACTCTTACTAACCGCTTCAAAAGGCTAGCTCTACGGCTACCTTTTGAAACACAAGTCGGAGTATTTTGAAATAGAGATTTCAAAGTGAAGTAGAGAAACAACTTGACAAGAAAATCAAGTTACTCGATTCGATCGAGGGAACAAGGATTTGAGTCAAGAGATTGTTAATCATCCTAGAAGCTGTGAGATAGTCTCACAACTTGCTCTTTCTAAAACCCCATGGGAGATGGTGTTTTGAGAAAAGGTATCAAACCCTATAGGATAAGGTTTGATATATGATGAGTCAAATTGATCTTCTGTCAACCTTTAAAGGGTGTGCTCTAGAAGCTGCTGACTTCACACTTAACTGTTTCTTCTAGGAGACGCCATATAAGATATGGTATGGGAAGAGTCCCATAAATGTTTTGTCTCAAATTTTGAGGACGTCAAGTTTGTAATAAGCCAAGGGCAGATTATAAACTGTCTTCAAAACCCTCAAATATGTACTTGTGGGATACCCTTGAAAAGGGGTATCGAGTCAACTACCCACCTGATTACAAAGGGTTTGTAGTCGGAGATGAATACCTTTTAGAAAGGAATTGTTGTTTCCAAAAGAAACAGTGGGAGTGAGATGAATCTTGAAGGAGTTTAAGATCCACAAGACACTTGAGTGACGCAGACGAAAACTAGAGAAGATCCGCAAGGAGTTGTGGAAGCTCCTCTAAAACATAAGGACAACAAAGTTCTGATAGAACACGTTCTCACTTTCAAAGATGGGGATCTTTGGTCATTGAGAACAGGGATGTGTTGGTCTTGGAGCGTGGTGAGCCCGCCACCTATCGAGAAACTTTTATCATTGTTTTGATGAAGATGTCAAAAGAGTTTGACTTCTTGGAAAAACCTTGATGAGTCCTGTGTTTACAAAAAGGTTAGTGGGAGCATGATTGTATTCTTGGTGCCATATGCCGTTGACATATTGCTAGTTGAAAGTGACGTTGCTGTCTTAAAGATTGTGAATCTTAGATGAGTGAATCACTTTCGATGAAGGACATAAAAGAAGCTGAGATCTATAGAGATAGTTCTCAGGGAGCTTCTTGAGTTGAGTCAAAGTACGTTCTTGGATAAGATACTGAAGGAGTTCAGTATGCGAGATTTCAAGAAGAGATTCATGTCGATGAATCAAGGTTTGGTCCGTAGCAAGAATCAGTGTTTCCTGAGACACGTGATGAGCAAAGGACACATGAGTGGCATCCCTTATGCTTTGGCAATAGGATCCATCATGTTGTACCAGACTCAATATGCCGTTTGCCCTATAAAAGACGAGATGTGGCCCTGTTGAGGTTCACTGGGAAGCTGTCATCAAGGTCCTTGAGTACTTAAGAAGCACTAAGGACAAAATTCTTGGTTTATGGTAGAATTAATGTGTAAAGTGTTACACAAGAAGCCCATTATTCAAGCCAACCAAGATTGATCGCAGTATCGAAATGTATTCCCTGAACGTAGCAATCGTAAGTTGGAATGATTCCAAGCAGAGTACGATTACTGATTCTACAAAGAATGTGTTAGTCGCGTGGAGACACAGACTGTAAAACTAGTGTCTGAAGTACACTTGGTGGTCACCCTGTAGAGACAGGAAGACACCAAATGGGAAGGAGTTCCCCACTGATGTTCCGACAGTGATAAGCACTCAGACAGGATCACCTAGAGATGGTGATATAAGATATGAAAAGATAGCAGTCGAGGATATTTTGCCAATCCTCTGAAAGAAACCCCAGCACAGGTCTTGCATAAGTTTTATGTAATGTCAAGTGGGAATTAGACACATTAATGGATGTTCCTAGTGTAGGAACAGTTTGATTAATGATTGTACCTAGTGCAAGTGGGAGTTTGATGGAGATTGTGCCCTAGGGCCAATCATTTTATAAATATGTTGTGAACATATTAATTAATTTATAGAGATAAATTAATGGTTATCATATTATTAGCATGTTTACTATGATAACAGTCCGTGATTAATTATAGGATAATTAATCTAAACTGTCCCTGGTCGCTCATTCAAGTGGGAACTTGAAATGAACTAAGAACAGCATGACCTCGGTGCATAGAGATGCATGCACTAGATGCTGGTACGAGAGTCATGGTGCAATTACGTAAGGGGTTACGAGTTGCTGGACCAACCCGGAGAGTCCTGCATGGGTTTTAGTCATTAGCTAGTCTCTCCTGTACACTTGTCACGATGCCCTTAGACCTGAGGTCTTCATCATTCCGGCGTTGTAGTTGTCAGACTTTGGCTTAGTCTAACGTTATCCGTAGCAGGGTAGCCATAAGGGCTAAGTACGGGTTTGGTTGATTACCGTGTTGAGGGATATGGTTGACCAAGATGAAATTTTGTTCCTCATAGAGATGAGAGATGTTTAACTGGGCCCCTCGATGAGTCTGTCCAAGGAATGTGTGGCCACACTGGAAATTGGGACTTACTCAAGGAATCGAGAAAGTTGAGGTTTGGATTTTGGATGACTTTACCATGCCTAATCCATAACCAAAACATCGTAGGACAAAAAGGGATCTAGACAAGGTGGTACTGAGGTTAAGTCGTTTCGGCGATAAACGATAACTCACGTGTTTTGGGTAGTCGTGATGGCTTGCTAGAGTCCGCTCTCGACTTTTAAGTCATAGAGATGACTTGCTGCCAACTTCACGTGGGGCCTGCTGGGTCACACACGAGCAGGATCAAGATGCCACATCGGGACACGAATTAGGGTTGATTCGTGGGTCACATTAGTGACACCGTTTTAGACATAAATGACTGTCTGGGACATGAAATATTGTCTTAAATAAATATCTACAGATATATGATATTTAGATTTGTGGGACAAATTTAAATATATATATGATAATTGTTAAATAGATAATTGGATTATGCTATTTACAATTATATTCCTATTTATAATATTAGGAATAAATAAATTAGATAAGTTTCCTAAAAGTTAGGAAATTATTGATTTATTAAATTCACTAATATTGGGATAGATAGGATGGAGGTTGGCGCCTCTTTTAGCCTATTTTAATTAATAGAAATGTTTTATTAATTAAAAGTCATGGCTTGAGATTTGAAATTTGAATAGATTTGATCTAGATTTCAAATGATTGAATTAAATATATTAAGGTAATATTTTAATTCAAAAATATATATATATGGGGAAGTCGAATTTTAGGTCTTAGTTGGATTTAAATATTAGTGTAATATTTTAATTCAATAAAGACTAAAATTCAAGATTTAAAAGATTGACTAAAGATATTATGGTAATATCTTAAATCAATATTGTTGGAAAATAACAAATTAGTTATAACTACCTAAGAGTTAGGTTTGTTATTTTGATTTATTAAATTCCAACAAATTGGCTAGGACTAGGCGCATGGCTTGGGAATCTTTTGGGAAGATTTGATCTTCCAATTTGATTCTCCAAGATTGCATTTGAATTCAAATTATAATATTAAGGTAATATTATAATTAGGAATTCAAGTCCTAAAATTATGATATTATTGTAATCTCATAATTTAATAATTTGATAATCATATAATTTAGGGATTCCCTAATTATAATTATCAAAACCTCAAACCCTATATATATAGAGCTAAAGTCGACTTAAGCCTAGGCCTCATGATACTTGGAATTTCGACTTTTCTCACCCATATTCACAAGAGCAAAATCGGTTTTGAGTCTTGGTGAAGAGAGAGAGAAAACACAACCCTAGTTTTCCTAGAGAGAGAAAGTGGCGCAAACCTAAAAGGAGTTTTAGGGTTTGTGACAAGGTTGTGTGAGATCAAGAATAAGATTCTTGATCATAGGCGCCATCTGTTCTTGGGAGTTCAAGAATTGTTCTTGTATTCAAGAACACCGTAGATAAGGTCCCTGGTTCACTTGGAGAAGTGAAGGAGGCTAGCACCTAGGCATCTCCAAAACTGTTCGTGTGGATCACCGGCGGAGGGAGCACACTCGGAGTGGACTCCTCAGCATCGTAGACACAAAAGTCGCCGATTGATTTGGGTAAAATTCTAGTCCTTTTACTGATACAGATCCATATAGCGGATCCTTGGGAAGAAATCACTATGCGCGCATTCTGGTTTTGTTTAATTTTTTATTTTATACCTGTTTCCGCTGCGTTGTGTGCCTGGTGATTTCCCAACAAGATTACCCTTCACCTTACATTTATAACAAATCTTCTTAGCTAAAGGATTCAGGGTTCTTCCTACATACTTCACATTTTTCATGCTATTGAATGCGTTAAGAGGCTTTTTACCACCTCAGCAAGCAAATCTTGTTCCTTGCTGGCAGCATCATCTTGACTTTCACACGAGTAGAAGGTTTCTGTAGAAGTCTCACTCAGAGTCATCCTTTGCATTTCTTCATACATCTCAGTTATTTCATCAGGTTCGAATTGAAGATATCGGTATTCATCATCATCAGTGAATCTTGTATCACAATGTTGTCCATATGTCTCCTTCATGTATTCCCAGAGTTCATTTGCATCTTCAAAATCCGAGAAGCATTCTGGAATTTCATGTCGTACGGCTCAATATAGATAAATGAAGGCTTTTAGATTTAACTCTTGCTTGTTGAAGTCTTCAATGCTCCATTCTTGAATAAGTGTTCCTATTTCCTTTCCCACTACAGTGAGAGGTCTGTCCTTTACGATTCGCCAGAGTCTGTAATTAGTCGCCTGTAGGAATATCTTCATTCTAGCTTGCCAATATACGTAGTCGTGTCCATGGAAGATTGGTGGACTGTCAACATCAAATCCTTCTTGATTGTCCATTTCTTGATCGTCTATCTCAGGATGTTAAGCCTGCACAGATAAGAAAAACATGAGCTCTGATACCAATTGTTAGTAGAAAAGGGATAATCAAGAGGGGGGGGGGGGTGAATTCATTATTTTAAAACTTTTCCAGTTTTCTCGAAAACCAGTTCCTTTAAAGGGGTTCCTGCACAAGAGACAGTTAGTCAAAGAAACAGTTATGAAGACAAGAAAACAGAAAGAGCACACCACGATATATAGTGGATCACACCAAGGCGTTACACCTGATGCTACGTCCACTCCTCAAGCACACAACAAGAGAGTTTTTATAAGTTGGGTAACAAGTACACAAGAGCTAACCCTTTTCCCAAGGGTTCACCACACTTGGTTTTAGAAGCTCAGCTAGTACAACAATAACCCGATGTCTATAGAAGCTTTCTAAGCTATTACCAAACCTATCCAACCTTAAACACTAAGGCTCACCCAAAGGGTTTTACGCAGGAAGCTAGAACAACCTTCTTAGACAAATACAAGAGGTGAAAAGATGTAGGTGAGATTTCTCTCGTTAGAGAGTAGTCACTAAGACTTGAATGGCACTAAGCCAATTATGAAGAGAATATAGAGAGAGTAGTATGATCGTTGTGAGTAGCGTAGTTCTTGTTCTCTTCGGTTCTTGCTCAACTTCGAATATATAGATCCTTTGAAAGAAGTAGCCGTTAAGAGTAGAGTCTTAACCGGTCAAATAATGCAACGACTCTTTTCTGATTATCAGAGCAAGGATGTCCATCGTGAGATCTTGATCAACCTTCAATTTGATCTTGCATTTAATGCTTGGATGGAGCTTCACGTCTTTCTTTATCTTCAACGTCTCTTTTGTAGGTTCTGAGTAGCACAGAGCACGTCAGCCCCTTCTGCATTGTAGCTTCAGACTTCTTTTTTTTTAAAGAATCAGAGAGTTGGTAGTCTGGGTTGGTACAATTTTTGCTTTATGTACTTGTTTCCTGCATCACACAGACAGCAGAAAGATGTTTCCTAGAAAGGAAACTAGCGCAGTACAAGTTCTTTTCCATAAATGGTAAAAGTCATAAATCAAGGAAAAGTGTTTGCAATTGCAAAATTTGAAACACTATAGCATGGAGCTATAGCTTGGTTATTTTTAATTTTACGGTGCACAGGCTGCCACTTAGGCTTGCACTTCGAAATATTTTTGCACAGAATTGGTTTCTGTTTAACCTTGGAAGTTGTGAGGTCTTCCTCTTTTTTGAAGAAATGAACTTAGGTTCATGTCTTCGAGGTTTATTTCAGGTATATGCGGGGTAGGATCGTGAGGCTTTAAGTTCAAGAGATATGTGAGCTCGGGGTCTTCCTTAGGTTGGTTATTAGATGGAGATGTGAGTCCTAAATCCTCACTAGATGCACAAATAATTTGTGTCCCTAACACAGAGAATTCATCGTTTGATTGCTTTGTACTGTACACCGTGAGAGTGATCATTTCATGCCCATCCTCCATAGCGATCGTTCCATCCTTCATGCTAATATTGACATTAGCAGTCCATAGGAAAGGTCTTCCTAATATTATAGTGTAGTCGCTAGCCTTTTCACTACCGGTGTCAAGGACGTAGAAATCTGCTGGAAAGACCAAGTCTTTCACTTTTACTAGGACATCCTCAACTATTCCTAAGGGGCGTCTACTACTTTTGTCGGCTAGTTGCAGGATCAACCCTGTGTCCTTCAGTCCTTCAATATTCAAGGAATTATAGACTGTTTTGGGCATAACGTTGATCGCTGCTCCTAGATCCAACAGTGCTCCATTGATTATAGGTCTCCCTATCATACAAGGAATTGGGAATGAACCAGGGTCCTTGCGTTTTGTAGGCAATCTAGGTTCTAAAAGGGCTGAACTGCTAGGGCTTAAAGGAAGCTTCTTTTGAGCTATTCTCTTTTTAGCAACTAAGTCCTTGAGGAATGCCTAAAGCATTAGTAACTAATTAGGTAGATACTTGAGGAATGCCTCAAGGATGTGGCTTGAGTTCACCACGTTTTCATTGTAGAGTCCAGATGTTGATATTGCATTTATGAGGTATGCTAAACTCCTTCATGGTAATTGTTGAAGTTGTTTATACCTTAGATTGATAGATCAGTACTTTATAAGGGATAAAACTTGGTATTCCTGGAGTCTATCTCTTTTACTATTAATAAAGGTTACTCTTTAAACATGCTATTCACATGGTTGGTTTACTTAAGAGTGTTCTATCTATCTTAGAAAATATAATTAAGATTATTCTTTATTGCTTATATTTGTTCATTGTTCCGATACTACAATAATAGAGATTGCCTTGAAGAGCTCTGACAAATGCTCAATTCCCCCAGTTTTGGTTGAGTTACCTATCTTAATCTTATATCTTTCTCCATCGATTGATTGATTGTGTTTTAGTATAAATACATCATTTAACTTGGTTAAGTAAATGCACAATAATTATCTATTCTCTATCTTAAACGAACTATGATAGTCCATCTCTAGGGTTTTCTCTCAAGTATTGTTTATTTCATTATATTAATTTGTGACAACTTTTATAACCAAAATTATAAACTACAACCTTCATCACAATTCTCTTATTCTCATTACATTGAGTTCCGCGAGAGATTTGACCTTGGGTTAGAATCTATACTATATTCTAATAAATATAATAATACTTGCGAGGCTCAAGTATTATTGAATTTGGCTGTTTGACACCTTACGACGGGTGTCCGGTTCACTCACTCTGACTTGGAAGTGATCAAATTTTGGTGTAAAGAAAGTACTGATTTCGAGTTTTGAGATAAAAACTCCAACGCTCTATCCCACTACAGATGAGGTGTTGGAGCTAGTCGAGGAAGATAGCGAAGATGAGGATTGGGTTGAAGCGCAACAACCCAATACTATTGGACCTAGTGATACTTATGTCAGTTATTTTGACTTAATAGATTACCTCGATCGCAATAATGACCACGGCCACGAAACCATATTTCATAACTATGGTCATGATGAAGTACTTGACGCATACAACGAGATTATGAGTGAACAAAAAGGCATGGTGTTGGAGCAAGTAGAGGTAACACGACTTTGATTCATCATTTTATTTTTGTTACCCCTCTTCCCTTTTCTTGTGACAAAACAGATATCGACGATCGGCTGACCATGGATCAAACACACCTTGGAAGTAGTTGAAGTTCCTAAGGACGAGGTGCTTAAAGAAGAAGAAGAAGAATTAGAAGAAGAATCAATGAATCCACCTCCGATGAGAGTTGAAAAACAACTTGAAATAGAGAAGCCTCCTCTCACTCATATTGATTTTATTATTTCTAACCCTATTTTCACATCACCTTCTATTTATGATTATATTTCTTTATATGGTATAGGTGCGAAGGAAACTATTAAAGAGGAGAACGCTGACCAGAGGGAGGGGAACCTCACACGTTCCCCCAAGCGCCGACGTCTCCTACCCCTCTGGATTTTCAAAGAGAATTTGAAGCCGGATTAAGCTTTCAGTTGTTTCTTCTGTGGGAATTCTAGGCGCCTAACGCAGCGGAAGCAAAAATAAAAAAAATAAAAACGAACGTCAGACCAAAGAATTCCCGAACGGATCCGCTAGTTGAATTTAAAACTTTTAGATAGTGGTATACCTCACGAGTTTCAATCGGTTGGTTGTACAAGGCATGTGAAAGGAGTCCACTCACAGCGTTCTCCCTCTGTCGGTGATCCACACGAACAGTTTCTCGGGCACCAAGGTGCTAGCCTTCCATTCTTTTCTTTAAAAGAACCAGGGACCAATCTACAGTGCTTTGAGTCCAAGAACTCCTTCTTGAACCAAGATGACTAAAAGGTTGCGCAATAGAGAAGCACCCACAAGAACACCTTCTTGAAATTCTCTATTCTCACAAACCCTAGTTTTGGAGCCAAGTGGATTCTTACTAACTCTTAGGAAAAATCGACTTTCTCTCTCTCTCTAGTTGCAAAGGGGCGATTTTCACTCTCTCTACAAGGAGGAAGAAAATCACAAAGTGAGCTAGGGTTAAGTGAGCTAGGGTTAAGTGTGTGGGGCAAGTCGACTTGCTCCATACTTATAGACATAATATTTGGTGATTTTAATATTCCTAAAATCATGATATTCTGATAATATTATAATTTTAGGAATTGAATTTCTAATTAAAATATTACCTTAATATTTCAATTTAAATTCAAAATGCAATCTCTGAGAATCAAATGGAAGATCAAATCTTCCCATGGGACCCACAGAGCAATGCGCCATTCTCCTCAAATTTTATCTTGGAATTTTATAAATAAAAAACATTCCTAACAATTAGGAAGTCATGATTCTCCAAAGATACTGAGTGGAGATCTCAACAAATCTATTTGAATCAAATCTTTTGATATCTTTATCAAATCTTTTGAATTCAAACTTATTATTTAAATTAATAAAACAATTTTATTAATCTAAAATCAAACAAAGAGGCGCCACCCTCAAACTAATATTGGGGAATTTTATAAATCACTAATTTCCTAACTTTTAGGAACCTTATCTGATTTATTTTGCCTAATATTTTAATTGTAAATAATTAATCCCTATTAATCATTTAACAATTATTATATTTAAACTTGTCCCACAAATCTAATTATTTCACAATTGTAGATTAATTAAGACAAGACTTAATGTCCCAGACATTTCGCTATGTCTTAAATTGTGCCACCGGAGTGACCCACGAATTAACCATAATTCGTGTCCCTTTAAGCGGTGTCCTGATCCTGCTCATGTGTGACCCAGCAGGCCCCACGTGAAGTTGGCAGCAAGTCATCTCCATGACCTACAAGTCGTGAGCGGACTCTAGCAAGCCATCACGACTACCCAAAACACGTGAGTTATCGTTTTTACCAAAACCGACTTAACCTTAGTACCACCTTGTCCTAGACCCTATTGTCACACGATATCTTGGTCAAAACGGTGATTCCAACTCCTGGATGCCTGCTTCAATCCATAAATGGATCTCTGAAACTTGCATACCATGTATGGTGCCTCAGGACATACAAACCCCTCGGGTTGTATCATATACACATCCTCGGGCAGCCTTCCGTTTAGGAACGCTGTTTTGACATCCATTTGCCATATCTCATAGTCATAATATGCGGCTATGGCAAGGAGGATCCTAATGGACTTGGCCATTGCAACAGGCGAAAACGTTTCGTCATAGTCTATACCATGACGTTGCGTAAATCCCTTCGCAACTAGCCTCGCCTTGAAGACATTGACGTTGCCATCCATGTCTATTTTGTCCTTGAAAAGCCACTTGCACCCTACGGGTTTTACCCCTTCAGGTGGAGCGACCAAGGTATTTACCTTGTTGTCGTACATAGATTGCATCTCAGCCTTCATGGCTTCAACCCATTTCTCAGAGTTGGGATCTACGATGGCCTCTTGATAGGTGGTGGGTTCACCATGCTCTGTGAGCAACACATCCCTGTTTTCAGTCACGAGAAATCCATAATATCTCTCTGGCTAAAAAAGTGTCCTATCAGACCTTCGTGGTCCTTGTGCTTCTGGAGGAGCTTCCACAACGTCTTGTGGAACTTCTCCAGTTTCCGTCTGTGCCTCTGAAGTGCCTTGTGGATTTTGAACTTCTTCAAGATCCACCTTCTCCCACTGTTTCTTTTGGAAACTAGATCCTTCTCCAAGAAGAATCCACTTCTGACTAGAAACACTTTGTTGTTCGTTGGGCAGTAAACATAGTATCCCCTTGTTTCCTTGGGGTACCCTACAAACAAGCACTTGAGGGATTTGGCAGATAGTTCTGTTGGGAATCCTAGGCGCCTAAGGCAGCGGAAGCAAAAATAAAATTAAAAAAAAACACCTAGGTCCTATGATTCCCGAACGGATCCGCTAGTAGAATTTAAAACTTTTGGTTAGTGTTATACCTCAGAGTTTCAAATCAATCAGTTGAACGGGGCGAGTTCCACGGAGTCCACTCCCAGAGTTCTCCCTCTGCCAGTAATCCACACGAACAGTTTCCTCGAACACCGAGGTGATAGCCTCCAATTATTTTCTCCAAAAGAATTCTGGGACCAATCTACAGACCTCTGATTCCAAGAACTCCTTCTTGAAAAACAGCTATAGAGGTGGCGCTAAGAAGAATCCCCCACAAGAACTCCTTCTTGCCTATTCTTCTCTCAAAACCCTAATTCTAGAGCAAAATCGAATTCTCTCTCTAACTCTTAGAGAAAGTCGATTTTCTCTAATGTGTGTGCAAAGGAATTTTTCTCTCTCTAACTCTTAGGAGGAAAATCAACTAGGGTTTGTGTGTGTCACATATGGTGCAAGTCGACTTGCCCATTTAAATAGGGAGAGATTTTGGTGATTTAATAATTCCTAAAATAAAGATATTTTGATAATATAATTATTTTAGGCCTTGAATTTATAATTATAATATTACTCTAATATTATATTTAAATTCAAAATGCAATCTTGGAGAATCAAATTGAGAGATCAAATCTCCCAATGGGACCCACCAAGATGGCGCCTTCCCTCTCTCAAATTCCCTTGGAATTTAATTAATCAAAAACTTCCTTATTTTTGATTCACCAAAGATTCTGAGAGATACTCACCAAATCTTTTGAATTTCAAATCTCCATTTGAATTTCAAATATTATTTGAATTAAATAAAACATTTTTATTTATCCAAATAACACCCCAAGAGGCGCCACCCTCTTAATATATTTAGGAATTTTATAATTCAATAATTTCCTAACTCTTAGGAACATTATCTGAATTATTTTCCTAATATTTAAATTGTCTATAATTAATCTCATTAATTATATACAATTATTAATATTTAAATTTGTCCCACAAATCTAAATATGTCATCTGTAGATTAATTAAGACAAGACATAATGTCCCAGACATTTCCTCTGTGTCTTAAATCGTGTCACTCGCGTGACCCACGAATTAACCCTAATTCGTGTCCCATTCAAATGGTGTTCAGTTCCTGCTCGTGTGTGACCCAGCAGGCCCCACGTGAAGTTGGCAGCAGGGCATCCCCATGACCTACAAGTTGTGAGCGGACTCTAGCAAGCCATCACAACTACCCAAAACACGTGAGTTATCGTTTGGTAACCAAAAAACGACTTAACCTCAGTACCTCCGTGTCAGAGATCCGATTGTCCTACGATATCATGGTCATGGACTAGGCACAGGTATGTCATCCATAATCCAAACCTCAACTTTCTCGACTCCTTGAGTAAGTCCCAAATCCCAGCGTGGCCACGCATTTTCCTGGACAGACTCATCGAGGGCGCCAGTTAGATATCTCTCATCTAATGAGGGACAAAATCCCATTTTGGCCAATCCACATTCCACAGCAAAGCAATCAACCCGCCCCGTACTCAGCCCGTATAACTACCCTGTTACGGGCAGCGTTAGACAAAGCCAAAGACTGACAACTGCAACGCTGGAATAGTCATTGACCTCAGGTCAAAGGCATCGCTACAGGCGTACTAGGAGAGACTAGCTGATGACTAAACCCATGCAGGACTCTCCAGGTCAGTCCAGCAATTCGTAACCACCTTACGTAATTGCACCATGACTCTCGTCCCAGCATCTAGTGCGTGCATCTCATGCACCGAGGTCATGCTGGTCTTAGTTCATTTTTGTTCCCACAAAAATAATCGACCAGGAACAAGTTTAGATTAATTATCTCATAATTAATCATGGATGTTATCATAGTAAACATGCTAATAATATGACAACACATTAATTTATCTTCCATAAATTAATAATATGTTCACAACATATTTAACAAATAAAATGATTGGCCCTAGGGCACAATCTCCAACAAGTTTATCGTTAGCTTGTTGCTTAACGTAAACCTAACATCCCCAAACTTTTAGATAAGACAAATCGGGACTCCTCCCTTTCCATATCTCATATGGTGTCTTCTCAACTACCTTAGACGGAACACGGTTAAGTGTGAACGCGGCAGCTTCTAAAGCATATCCCCAAAAGGATGGTGGAAGATCAGTTTGATTCATCATAGATCGAACCATATCTAATAGAGTTCGATTCCTCCTCTCAGACACACCATTCCACTATGGTGTTCTAGGAGGAGTAAGTTGTGAGACTATCCCACAACTACTAAGATGATCAATGAATTCTTGACTCAAATACTCCCCTCCTCGATCAGATCGAAAGAATCTTGATTTTCTTGTCAAGTTGGTTCTCAACTTCAGTTTGAAATCTCTTGAACATTTCAAAAGACTCTGACTTATGCTTCATTAGGTAGACGTAGCCATACCTACTGAGGTCGTCAGTAAACGTAATGAAGTAGGAGTAACCTCCTCTAGCATGGATACTCATGGGTCCACATACATCACTATGTATGATCCCCAATAAGTCAGATGCTCTCTCACTGTGGCCAGTGAAGGGCGCCTTTGTCATCTTACCAACTAGACAAGATTCGCAAGCATCATATGATTCAAAATCAAATGAGCTTAGAAGTCCATCTCTATGGAGCTTCTCTAGGCGTTTCTCGTTTATATGGCCTAAACGACAATGCCAAAGGTATGTAGGATTAGATTCTCCAATCTTAGTCCTTTTCGTATCGATGTTATAGATTTCGTTATTACGTCTTTGTTCCAATTTTAAGATATAGTGGTTAGCATGCAGATCTCCATAAGCATATAACACATCATTCTTATAAATTGAACATCTACCATTTCCATTCATGCAAACAAATCCTTCCTTATCCAAATAAGAAAGTGATATAATGTTAGAACTAAGAGATGGTACATAATAACAATTGTTTAATAACAAAATAAGCCCAGTGGGCAAAACTAGCTCGTATGTTCCTACAGCAACAGCAGCAACCCTTGCTCCATTGCCCACACGTAGGTCCACCTCGCCTCTGCTCAGCTTTCTACATCTTTTCAACTCCTGCACATTAGTACATATGTGAGAACCACAAGCAGTATCCAATACCCAAGTGGTAGGAGTAGACAAGTGAACGCCTATAACAAAGATACCTGAAGTAGAGGCTTCGCTCTTCTTCTTCTTCAGATCTTCCATGTACAGCTTACAGTTTCTCTTCCAGTGTCCGGGCTTCTGGCAGAAGAAACAAACTGTATCCTTATTGGGCTTTGCCTTCTTGGCAGGCGGTGGGTTAGGCTTAGCTGCAGGCTTGGTCCCACCAACCTCGGCGTCTCCTTTCCTCTTTCCTTTGCCCTTACCATTTCCCTTGTTCTGAACTAGTAAGACAGTGTTAGGCGCCTTCTTTATAGATGCCTCAGTAGTCTTCAACATCCCATGCAGTTCAGATACGGATTTCTCCATGCCATTCATGTTAAAGTTTAAGACAAACTGGTCATAACTTCTAGGTCGCGAATTAAGGATCAAATCCGTCGCTAGCTCTGGCAAAATGGGAAATCCCAGCCTGGCAAGGTGATCAATATTCCCCCTCATCATCAAGACGTGGGCACTCACAGATCCACCTTCTGCCATCTTGCAAGAGTAAAGAGCCTTTGCAGTCTCAAACCTCTCTTGCCTTGCCTGTACTTGGAACATTTCCCTGAGATGTGTCATCATCTCGTATGCCCCCATGTTCTCCAAGTTCTTTTGGATCTCAGGAACCATGGTAACCAGCATAAGACAGGCAACGTCCACAGAGTCACTTTGATGCTTCTCGTAAGCATCTCTCTGTGCTCTTGGAGCGTTTGCAGCAGGCTGTTCAGGGATGGGGTTCTCTAGGACATAAAGCTTTCTCTCCTGGGTGAGAACAATTCTCAGATTTCGGTACCAGTCGAGAAAGTTCGTCCCAGTCAACTTGTCCTTCTCAAGGACAGATCGCAGTGATAGTGTTTGAACGTTTGTTGCCATTTGATTCTACAATTCATATGATACTTATTATGGCATGTTTATCCCATCTAATGCCTTGAGGTCCAAAACCGTTTTGATAACCCCACTAAGTCACACGGTAAAACATGTGAATGGCTAGGTCCAAAACAACGAGGTCGAGGCCCAATCCCATATCATCAAGGCCCATTTAAAGAACCAGGACTTCAACAGGCGTCGTGTTGAAACTCCCATTCACTCGTGTCACCTCAAGGTCAAGGTAGATACGTGTCGCTGAGGGCGATCACCGCTCCACGATGAACAAGATTTTGACAGGGCGTTTTAGCGATGGCATTAAGACTTAAGATTTTCTAAAAGGGTTTGATTTTTTTTATTTATTAAAATGTTCCGTTTTATAGTTTAATTTCAAAACTCTTTTTAAAATTAAACGAGTCATGCCACATGTTTATTACCCCATGTATCTCATACATATAAACATGTGCTCGGATTTTGTATCGTATACAAAATCCCACGCTCGTATCGTATACGTGGTTATAGCGCGATATATAAAGTAGCATGTTAAAATTTCGCACCCTAAGCATACATCTAGCGCATCACATACAAACTAAATGTAAAACATACATCGTGTTTAGATATGGCCCATCTACCCTATAATTCTCCCAAGCCAATGAGAGAATTTTTCTAAAAAGAAAAAATAAAATTACAAGAGAATAAACCCCAGTTGCATTGAGGTATAAACTGAAAGTAAATTTACATAAGAGTAGAGGGAGACGACACGCAGGCCGTATTTACCGAAATAAACCTCCTAGAGCCATATCCAACACCACACAATTAGAATATGAACAATTCATACAATTATGTCAAACACGACATACAACACATATTAAAAACCATTTTTAAATTGTGTTTAATTTAGGGTCTGTGCAATTTTAACATGCCTTTTCTTGAGATTAGGCCTTTTATCAATAATTATAAAATTCAGGAATCTCATTTAAGAATTTAAATTATTGATTCCCAAAAATTTTAAAATTCATAATTTTAACAAATTTTTAGCGACCTCTATAATATTATAATTAAAACACTTTTAATTATAATTATAAAGGATTTTCGATTTTGGCCTAAAAACTCAAGAAACTTTTTCCAATCGATCCAATCGATTCCATATGTATCATATACATATCATTTGCACCTTTTTCTGTAGATTGAATTTTTAAGAAAAACGTTCGGTGGATTTTTGTAAAACCAAAACTACGTGATTGAAAGCGGTAAACACACATATCATACATCATATGTACACAAAAACAGTTTTAAATCCAAAGACTAGCGTGGCTCTGATACCACTGTTGGGAATTCTAGGCGCCTAACGCAGCGGAAGCAAAAATAAAAAAAAAATAAAAACGAACGCCAGACCAAAGAATTCCCAAACGGATCTGCTAGTTGAATTTAAAACTTTTAGATAGTGGTATACCTCACGAGTTTCAATCGGTTGGTTGTACAAGGCATGTGCAAGGAGTCCACTCACAGCGTTCTCCCTCTGCCGGTGATCCACACGAACAGTTTCTCGGGCACCAAGGTGCTAGCCTTCCGTTCTTTTCTCCAAAAGAACCAGGGACCAATCTACAGTGCTCTGAGTCCAAGAACTCCTTCTTGAACCAAGATGACTAAAAGGTGGCGCAATAGAGAAGCACCCACAAGAACACCTTCTTGAAATTCTCTATTCTCACAAACCCTAGTTTTGGAGCCAAGTGGATTCTTACTAACTCTTAGGAAAAATCGCCTTTCTCTCTCTAGTTGCAAAGGGGCGATTTTCACTCTCTCTCTACAAGGAGGAAGAAAATCACAAAGTGAGTTAGGGTTAAGTGTGTGGGGCTAGTCGACTTGCTCCCTACTTATAGACATAATATTTGGTGATTATAATATTCCTAAAATCATGATATTCTGATAATATTATAATTTTAGGACTTGAATTTCTAATTAAAATATTACCTTAATATTTCAATTTAAATTCAAAATGCAATCTCAGAGAATCAAATGGAAGATAAAATCTTCCCATGGGACCCACAGAGCAATGCGCCATCCTCCTCAAATTTTATCTTGGAATTTTATAAATCAAAAACATTCCTAACAATTAGGAAGTCATGATTCTCCAAAGATACTGAGTGGAGATCTCACCAAATCTATTTGAATCAAATTTTTTGATATCTTTATCAAATCTTTTGAATTCAAACTTATTATTTAAATTAATAAAACAATTTTATTAATCTAAAATCAAACAAAGAGGCGCCACCCTCAAACTAATATTGGGGAATTTTATAAATCAATAATTTCCTAACTTTTAGGAACCTTATCTGATTTATTTTGCCTAATATTTTAATTGTAAATAATTAATCCCTATTAATCATTTAACAATTATTATATTTAAACTTGTCCCACAAATCTAATTATTTCACAATTGTAGATTAATTAAGACAAGACTTAATGTCCCAGACATTTCGCTATGTCTTAAATTGTGCCACCGGAGTGACCCACGAATTAACCCTAATTCGTGTCCCTTTAAGCGGTGTCCTGATCCTGCTCATGTGTGACCCAGCAGGCCCCACGTGAAGTTGGCAGCAAGTCATCTCCATGACCTACAAGTCGTGAGCGGACTCTAGCAAGCCATCACGACTACCCAAAACACATGAGTTATTGTTTTTACCAAAACCGACTTAACCTTAGTACCACCTTGTCATAGACCCTATTGTCACACGATATCTTGGTCATGGATTAGGCACAGGAAAGTCATCCATAATCCAAACCACAACTTTCTCGATTTCTTGAGTAAGTCCGAATTTCCTGAGTGGCCACTCCTTTCCTTGGACAGACTCATCGAGGGCGCCAGTTAGATATCTCCCATCTAATGAGGGACAAAATCCCATCTTGGTCAATCCACATTCCTCAGCACGGCAATCAACCAAACTCGTACTTAGCCCTTATGGCTACCCAACTACGGGCAACGTTAGACTAAGCCAAAGTCTGACAACTGCAACGCCGAAATAATGATGACCTCAGGTTTAAGGCATCGCGACAGGCGTGTACGGATATGGAATAAAATGCTCTATAAAATTCTTCATTCGCAAAAGATTTGGTGAAGGTACATATACACGCAAAGTCACGAGATTCTGCTGCAAGAATTCTAACTAATTCTGCCACGTATGCTAGCTGCCTAACTAATTACAAAAGGACAAATGCTACACTAAGACAATACATATTAACACTAATTACAATCAGAATTACATATTCTTACACCCCCTTCAAGTTGGAGGCGCATGATGAATAAGTCCCAACTTGGAGACTAAGGAGGAGAGTTGTGGTGAAGCTAAGACCTTAGTGAAAATGTCAGCGAGTTGCAGTTGCGAAGGCACGTGTTGAGGCTTGATGAAATTTTCTCTGAATTTGTCACGAATAACATGGCAATCGATCTCAATATGCTTAGTGCGTTCGTGATAGACAGGGTTGGATGCAATTTGTAGCGCAGACTGGTTGTCACACCAGAGTGGAATTGGTGTGATGAGGTCAATGTGAAAATCACGAAGACTGTATGTAATCCAGAGAAGTTCGCAGACAACGTTGGCCATACTGCGATATTCGGCTTCACAAGACGATCGAGCAACGGTTGTTTGCTTCTTTGTCTTCCAGGAAATGGCATTGTTGCCTAAGAAAACACAGTATCCTGATAATGATCGTCTTGTTTGAGGACATGCAGCCCAATCGCTATCACAATAGGCCTCAAGATGAAAATCAGCGGAAGAAGAGTAAAACAAACCCAAGGTTGAGGTACCTTTGAGATAGCGAAGAACATGGAGGGCTGACTGGAAGTGAGCTTCAGTGGGAGCAGCAACAAATTGACTCAATTGTTGAACACTATATGTGACATCGGGTCTGGTTAAGGTAAGATAAAGTAATCTGCCAATAAGGCGGCGGTAAGGTTCGACATCAGTTAAAAGAGGAGAGTCAGGTGGAAATTTGTGATTTTTAGGGAGTGGGGTTGCAACAGTGCGAGCATCAGTGAGGTGGGTATCATGGAGAATATCCATTAAGTATTTGTTTTGGCATAGAAAAGTACCTTCAGGACTCCGAGCAATTTCAACCCCAAGAAAGTATTTTGCGGGTCCAAGATCCTTGATAGTGAATAAGGAATGAAGGTATTGTTTAACTGTAATGATTTCAGATTCTGAGGGACCTATTATAAGCATGTCATCGACATAATTAAGTAAGGCAACAAAAGAGGACTTAGTGCCTTTGGTAAAAAGACAAGAATCGTGAGCAGATTGGACAAAGCCGAATTGAAGGATTTTGGAAGTAAATTCTAAGTTCCATTCCCTTGATGCCTGCTTGAGGCCATATAAGGAACGATGGAGTTTGCAGACTTGTCTTGGAGATCCTTTGGTGTAACCATCAGGCAGAGAGAGATAAACTTCCTCCTTTAAATAGCCATGAAGGAAGGCATTATTGATGTCGATTTGGTGAAGAGGCCACAGTTGACATGTAGCTATGGCAATGAGCAATCTGACAGTGACAACTTTGGCTACAGTTGAGAAACTCTCAAGATAATCGAGGCCAATGACTTGGTGATAGCCCTTAGCTACAAGTCGAGCCTTGAAACGATCCACTTCACCATCAGGTCGGTATTTGACTCTGTAAACCCATTTGGTATCAATAGCTTTCTTGCTTGCAGGTAGAGAGGTTAGTTCCCAGGTTTTATTAAGTTCTAAAGTGTCCAATTCCTAGTTCATGGATGTACCCATCGAGGATCCTTTATAGCTTGCTTATAAGTGCAAAGCTCTCGAATCTTAGACACATTGGAAATGAAAGAAGCATAAGTTGAAGAGAAGTTAGAAATAATGGGATTATGAACAGAGATGGAGCAAACATAATCAGTTAAGTAATCTGGTTTCTTTTTTAGTCTAGTACTTACCTGGGGTAAAGGGATAGTAGTAGGTTGCTGTGATGGAGAATCTGATGGAGATTGTGCCCTAGGGCCAATCATTCTATAAATATGTTGTGAACATATTAATTAATTTATAGAGATAAATTAATGGTTATCATATTATTAGCATGTTTACTATGATAACAGTCCGTGATTAATTATAGGATAATTAATCTAAACTGTCCCTGGTCGCTCATTCAAGTGGGAACTTGAAATGAACCAAGACCAGCATGACCTCGGTGCATAGAGATGCATGCACTGGATGCTGGTACGAGAGTCATGGTGCAATTACGTAAAGGGTTACGAGTTGTTGGACTCACCCGGAGAGTCCTGCATGGGTTTTAGTCATTAGCTAGTCTCTCCTGTACACCTATCACGATGCCCTCAAGATCTGAGGTCTTCATTATCCCGGCGTTGTAGTTGTCAGACTTTGGCTTAGTCTAACGTTACCCGTAGCAGGGTAGCCATAAGGGCTAAGTACGGGTTTGGTTGATTACCGCGCTGAGGAATGTGGTTGACCAAGATGGAATTTTGTCCCTCATAGAGATGAGAGATATTTAACTGGGCCCCTCGATGAGTCTGTCCAAGGAATGTGTGGCCACACTGGAAATTGGGACTTACTCAAGGAATCGAGAAAGTTGAGGTTTGGATTTTGGATGACTTTCCCATGCCTAATCCATGACCAAAATATCGTACGACAAAAAGGGATCTAGACAAGGAGGTACTGAGGTTAAGTCGTTTCGGCGTTAAACGATAACTCACGTGTTTTGGGTAGTCGTGATGGCTTGCTAGAGTCCGCTCTCGACTTTTAAGTCATGGGGATGACTTGCTGCCGACTTCACGTGGGGCCTNAAATTTAAATATATATATATATATATGATAATTGTTAAATAGATAATGTGATTATGCTATTTACAATTATATTCCTATTTATAATATTAGGAATAAATAAATTGGATAAGTTTCCTAAAAGTTAGGAAATTATTGATTTATTAAATTCACTAATATTAAGATAATGGGGATGGAGGATGGCGCCTCATGTAGCCTATTTGCCACTGGTATAATCCTGTGCTCACTGCCTAAGAGCTATGACTCGTTCGTCAAAAGCTTCTATAGGAGAGGAACAGAGAAGACAGTTTCTGAGTTGCATGGAATGCTCAAGTCAGTTGAGGCATCCCTGATTCAGAAAGGGAAAGGAAAGTGAAGGGAAAAGAAAAGATGAAGGGAATCGAGCTGGATGGTGAGACCAAGCCAGAGGACGACCCATATCAATCACCTGCCAAGAAGGCAAAGCCCTCAGAGGAAGTATCTTGTGCTTTCTGTCAAGTGCCAGGACACGCGATGAGAAAATGCAAATACTACTGGGAAGATCAAAAGAAGAAGAAGTGCGTTATGCCCTCTACTTCAGGTATCTTTGTTAATGTTCTTTTTCTACTTAAACCACTTAAGTATTGGATACGATATGTGGTTCTCACATTTGATGTGCAAGGTCTTCAGAGACATTAGAAAACGAGGACGAGAGCGATATGGACCTAGAAGTGGACAATGGAGCAAAGGTTGCTGCCAATGCCGCTAAAGGAACATGAGAGCTTGGATTGCCCCTTAGGGCTAGTTTATTGTTATTCTTTAAGTTTGGACATTTTCTCCTTATAGAGATAAGGAAGATTTTATGTGTAAACATTAAAGATTGGTTTCTATTTTAATAAAGTAATGTTTATTTGCTTATGTGATTTGCAAAATCATTATGTCTTAAATTAGAAACAATAACAATATTTATAACATTGATACAAGAAGGGGATTAAGATTAGCGAATCTAATCCTATACACTTTTGGCAATTGTCGTTTTGACCATACAAACGAGAAACGCCTTGAGAAGCTTCATATAGATGAACTTCTAAAGCTCACATGATTATGAATCATATGATGCTTGCAAGTCTTGTTTAAAATGGAAAGATGACAAGTGACATTCCTCTACTGACCGCAGTAATAGAATGTCTGACTTATGGGAAATATACATAGTTGATGTATGTAGACCCATAAGTATTTAAGCTAAAAGTAATAAACTCTTACTAACCGCTTCAAAAGGCTAGATCTACAGCTACCTTTTGAAACACAAGTCAAAGTCTTTTGAAATAGAGATTTCAAAGAGAAGTAGAGAATTAACTTGACAAGAAAATCAAGTTACTCGATTCGATCGAGGGAACAAGGATTTGAGTCAAGAGATTGTTAATCATCTTAGAAGCTGTGAGATAGTCTCACAAATTGCTCTTTCTAAAACCCCATAGTGGATGGAGTTTTGAGAAAAGGTATCAAACCCTATAGGATAAGGTTTGATCTATGAGTCTAATTGATCTTCTGCCAACCTTTAAAGGGTGTGCTCTTGAAGCTAATGACTTCACACTTAACCGCTTCGTCTAGGAGACGCCATATAAGATATGGTATGGGAAGAGTCCCATAAATGTTTTGTCTCAATTTTGAAGACGTCAAGTTTGTAATAAGCCAAGGGCAGATTATAAACTGTCTTCAAAAACCCTCAAGTATGTGCTTGTGGGATACCCTAAGAAAACAAAAGGGGGTATCAAGTCAACTACCCACCTGATTACAAAGGGTTTGTAAGTCAGAGGTGAATACCTTTCAGAAAGGGATTCTTGTTTCCAAAAGAAACAGTGGGAGTAAGATGAATCTTGAAGGAGTTCAAGATCCATAAGACACTTGAGTGGGGTACACGAAAACTAGAGAAGGTCCGCAAGGTGTTGTGGAAGCTCCTCTAAAACATAAGGACAACGAAGTTCTGATAGAACACGTTCTCAGTTTCAAAGATAGGGATCTTTGGTCATTGAGAGCAAGGATGTGTTGCTCTTGGAGCGTGGTGAGCCCGCCACCTATTGAGAAACTTTTATCACTGTTTTGGTAAAGATGTTAAAAGAGTTTGGCTTCTTGCAAAAACCTTGACAAGTCTTGTGTTTACAAGAAGGTTAGTGGGAGCACGATTGTATTCTTGGTGCCATATGTCGTTGACATATAGCTAGTTGAAAGTGACATTACTGTTGGGAATCCTAGGCGCCTAAGGCAGCGGAAGCAAAAATAAAATTAAATAAAACGCCTAGGTCCTATGATTCCCGAACGGATCCGCTAGTAGAATTTAAAACTTTTGGTTAGTGTTATACCTCAGAGTTTCAAAACGCAGGTTGTACGGGGCGAGTTCCACGGATCCACTCCCAGAGTTCTCCCTCTGCCAGTAATCCACACAGACAGTTTCTTTGACCACCGAGGTGCTAGCCTCCAAATTCTTTTCTCAAAAGAATTTCTGGGACCAATCTACAGACCTCTGAATTTCAAGAACTCCTTCTTGATAATTCAGACTTTGGAGGTGGCGCTAGAAGAATCCCCCCACAAGAACTCCTTCTTGCCTATTCTTCTCTCAAACCCTAATTATAAGAGCAAAATCGAAATCTTCCTCTAACTCTTAGAGAAAGTCGATTTTCTCTATGTGTGTGCAAAGGAATATTTTCTCTCTCTAACTCTTAGGAGGAAAATCAAAACTAGGGTTTCACTAAAAGTGTATGGGGCAAGTCGACTTGCCCCCTTAAATAGGGAAGAATTTTGGTGATTTTAAAATTCCTAAAATAAAGATATTTGATAATATAATTATTTTAGGCCTTGAATTTATAATTATAATATTACCTTAATATTATAATTTAAACTCAAAATGCAATCTTGGAGAATCAAATTGAGAGATCAAATCTCCCAATGGGACCCACCTTCATGCGCCATATGCCTCTTAATTATCCTTGGAATTTAATTAATCAAAAACCTCTAATTTTTGATTCACCAAAGATATTAAAAGATCTTCACCAAATCTTTTGAATTTCAAATCTCCATTTGAATTTCAAATAATATTTGAATTAAATAAAACAATTTTATTTAACCCAAAATTATCCCAATGAGGCGCCACCCTCCTATTTAATTATTAGGAATTTTATAATTCAATAATTTCCTAACTCTTAGGAACATTATCCAGAATTATTTTCCTAATATTTAAATTGCCTATAATTAATCTCATTAATTATATTCAATTATTAATATTTAAATTTGTCCCACAAATCTAAATATGTCATCTGTAGATTAATTAAGACCAGACCTAATGTCCCAGACATTTCCTCTGTGTCTTAAATCGTGTCACTCGCGTGACCCACGAATTAACCCTAATTCGTGTCCCACTCGAATGGTGATCAGATCCTGCTCGTGTGTGACCCAGCAGGCCCCACGTGAAGTTGGCAGTAGGGCATCCCCATGACCTACAAGTTGTGAGCGGACTCTAGCAAGCCATCACAACTACCCAAAATCCGTGAGTTATCGTTCGGTAACCGGAAGAACGACTTAACCTCAGTACCTCCGTGTACGTGATCCGTTTGTCCTACGATATCTTGGTCATGGACTAGGCACAGGTATGTCATCCATAATCCAAACCTCAACTTTCTCGATTCCTTGAGTAAGTCCCAAATCCCAGCGTGGCCACGCATTTTCCTGGACAGACTCATCGAGGGCGCCAGTTAGATATCTCTCATCTTAATGAGGGACAAAATCCCATTTTGGCCAATCCACATTCCACTGCAAAGCAATCAACCAGCCCCGTACTCAGCCCGTATAACTACCCTGTTACGGGCAGCGTTAGACTAAGCCAAAGACTGACAACTGCAACGCTGGAATAGTCATTGACCTCAGGTCAAAGGCATCGCTACAGGCGTACTAGGAGAGACTAGCTGATGACTAAACCCATGCAGGACTCTCCGGGTCAGTCCAGCAATTCGTAACCACCTTACGTAATTGCACCATGACTCTCGTCCCAGCATCTAGTGCGTGCATCTCATGCACCGAGGTCATGCTGGTCTTAGTTTATTTTTGCTCCCACAAAAATAATCGACCAGGGACAATTTTAGATTAATTATCTCATAATTAATCATGGACGTTATCATAGTAAACATGCGAATGATATGACAACACATTAATTTATCTTCCATAAATTAATAATATGTTCACAACATATTTATCAAATAAAATGATTGGCCCATTATTGGTCTATGGTAGAATTAATGTGTAAAGTTTTACACAAGAAGCCCATTATTCAAGCCAACCAAGATTGATCGCAGTATTGAAATGTATTCCCTGAACGTAGCAATCGTAAGTTGGAATGGTTCCAAGCAGAGTACGATTACTGATTCTACAAAGAATGGGTTAGTCGCGTAGAGACGCAGACTGTAAAACAAGTGTCTGAGGCATACTTGGTGGTCAGCCTGTAGGACAGGAAGACACCAAATGGGAAGGAGTTCCCCACTGATGTTCCGACAGTGATAAGCACTTAGACAGGATCACCTAGAGATGGTGATATTAAGATATGAAAGATAGCAGTCGAGGATGTTTTGCCAAATCCTCTGAAAGAAACCCCAGCACAGATCTTACATAAGTATTATGTAATGTCAAGTGGGAATTAGACATGTTAATGGATGTTCCTAGTGTAGGAACAGTTTGATTAATGATTGTGCCTAGTGCAAGTGGGAGTTTGATGGAGATTGTGCCCTAGGGCCAATCATTCTATAAATATGTTGTGAACATATTAATTAATTTATAGAGGATCAGCAACGTTGTCCTCGCCTGCTACCTTACTACTATGATAACAGTCC
>QANZ01053653.1:0-22255 GCA_003254925.1 Chamaecrista fasciculata | reverse complement strand
TTCATGCATTATTAAAAATATTATTTAGATTATTGTCTCTCCCTCATTTCTTCTATTCTCCCTCTATTTCTCCCTTCTCCCTCAATTTCTCTACTTCCCCTATTTCTGTTTCTTCCCCCTCTGATTTCTCATTCTCTCCCTTATTCTCTCTTTGTTCTACATCAATTTGATGGAGAATCAATAATAATGGAGACCTTGGAAAAATCATATTCTAGAAAGAAGAAATGAATTATTGCTATCTAGGGAATATTAGAGTTTGACTGGAAAATGAACTATGCCTTTATTATCTTGGAAATAAGAAGTAATAGCATCTAGGAAATATCTTTACTTTATTATCTTGGAAGTTGTTATATTTTTATTAGTTTTAAATTATCTTTGACTTGGGCTCTCTATATAAAGCCCCTTCTATCTTTTTGTAAGGAAGTTCATGCATTATTAAAAATATTATTTAGATTATTGTCTCTCCCTCATTTCTTCTATTCTCCCTCTATTTCTCCCTTCTCCCTCAATTTCTCTACTTCCCCCTATTTCTGTTTCTTCCCCCTCTGATTTCTCATTCTCTCCCTTATTCTCTCTTTGTTCTACATCACTAGATTGTTCTAAGAGATCTTTAGACTCAAAATACCCCAATCTTTTGCTAAAGTGAAGGAATCATCAACTTCTTTCAACGAAATTCAAAAGAGTAGGGTCATCTTCAATGTCAAAGTATTCTGCTTTTATGATATCGATGCTATCATCATCTAAGAGCATGCCAAGTATGTAGTTGCTCTGATCTTTCAATTGAAGAGCTTGGTTTCACCTCAACTTCGCCTTCAATAGTATCTCAATTATGCAATATTCTATCCATGCTGTTTGCTTGTTGGATTTGTTCATAACACTAAGCTTGCTCATTTGGTTTTTGAATTACATCATTCAACTTCTAAAATTATTTTAACAGGGAAACTACAATCATTAACCTTTAAATATTAAATGGGTATAAAATAATAGGACATATTACTCTCTATTGGTCAAGAAGAAATAGAGAGAGATAGAGATGAGAACCACACAAGAGAGAGAAAATATCACATCAAACTGCTACATCATTATTTAATAAAACAAAATTAACAAAACTTGACATCATGACCAAAATGAAACAAGTTACAGACATATAGGACCAATTTAACACTTCTAAAATATCTTGGACCAAAATCAAATCTAGGATAATATGACCAATTTGAGCATTCAACTTATATATATATATATATATATATGTATATAAGCGAATTCATTTGCAAAACTTATTTTAAGAGAATTCACTTTGTAGTTGTACCAACTAATTTTAACAAAGTTTATTGATCAGTTACATGATATCATGTATATAGATAACGAAGCTCTTTAGTGAGTGCTAATCTTATCCACAAACTCTGCAATGTTCTTATCAGAACTTCCTCCATCATTAATAGAAGTCCTAATCAAATCCTTCAATTTAATAGCATTATTCTTCAATTCATTACCTTTTCCATCTTCCATTACTTCGTTTATGCAATGTTTCAACGTTTCTCGTTTAATAATTCCTTTCTCATCCTTAGCAGCTTTAACTCCCGTTTTCCAAACATCCACTATATATTTTGCATTTGTTGGCTGATCTGACCAATATGGAACAACAATCATAGGCACTCCTAAGCTCACAGCTTCTAAAGTAGAATTCCACCCACAATGAGTGACAAAGCATCCCACAACTTCATGTGATAACACTTGTAATTGAGGACACCATGTTACTATCAAACCCTTCTCTGATAATATTTCTCTTATGTTCTTTGAAAGCTTATCTTCTTCAGATTCCCTTACAACCCACAAGAAATAGCTCTCACTATCTATCAAACCCCATGCTATTTCATCCATTTGCTCTTCATTGAAGGATGCAACACTTCCAAAAGAGACATAAACAACTGAAGCTTTAGGCTTATCTTCAAGCCATTTCAAACAAAGATCGGTGTTGGGTTTGAACATGTTTATGCCATACTCATAATCATCTTGGATCTTCTTGTCCAAGAACATGGATGGCAAAGTTGGCCCTATAGTCCTCATGAGTGGCCATATATTCCTCATCCAGTCCACCACCTGAAAGATTTTAATATTCAATTACCTAGAAACAACGAGTATCACAAGTATTATGGCCAATGCTAGGTTTTAACTTGTTGCTTAATCCAAGATGATATATGTCATATGTGTATATGTTTGTGCTAGTTAATTATTTGTTATAAAGAGAATCCCAAGATCGCATGAATTTTTTGAACTGAGACATTCATATAATATTTAAAATGTAGACAATATAAGTTAAGTGGTCTGCCCTATTATATACTACTTGTTTTAAAACATATGAAATATCATCCATAATTTTTAGGTCAAATGCTCAAATAATTGGTCCTAAATGCTTGCTCACAAGTTCATTTTGGTCCTAAATGTTTTAAAATGTTCAAATTGGTAATAAATGTTTTCATTTAGTTTCATTTTGGTTCCAAACTACTAAATGTGAGTATGTGACCATAGATTTTTCATATCAAGTTTGAATGTGATGAATACGAAGTCACGTGTTACTTTTGACGAGTACTTTCTCTATCCAGTTAAGACCGTCAAGAAATGAGGTCAAATAAAGAAACATTATAGTTTGGTACCAAAATGAAACTAAATGGCAAAATTTAGGACCAATTTGAACATTTTGAAACATTTAGTACCAAAATGAACTTAAAGGCATACATTTAGGACCAATTTGAATATTTGACCTTTTTTTATACATATTAACTTGATAATGTTTTGTGGTAAAAAAAAATTAAGTTGCTAAAATGAGTCAAAACTAGTAAATTTATCACTTCAAGGAATTCACTTAATCCTTACTTCAAAAGATTATTTGTATAGTGTAGAAATTCATCTCAGTGAAAATCAGCTATCCAGTGTTTTCATCAATTCCTCTTTTTTTTTTTTTATGGGTTCATCAATTCCTCTTAATACCTATATATTAATTCTACAAGACCATAAACGGGGACATTGATTATTAATTCATGACACAAAGTTTAAAATAAATTAATGATTTGATATTGCAAAGATGAAAAATTTTTCAATTTAATGTTTGTCTCTGCAAATAAAACTATAAGATGTAATCCCTAAAAAAATACAATTATAATCAACTTGATCTTTTTATTTTCTACCAAAAAGGAAAGATATTTTTGTTACAAGTAATTATCGGAATTTAATAACAAATATCATATGCTTTTAACTCTTATTAATATTTTACTAGCTTAAAGATTGATGTTAAAAATCATAATAGTTATTAAAATATTAAATCTGAATTCATATCTTTACAAAATAACCAAGTTGATTATTGTTACATTTTTAAAGTGTAAATTAAAAAATTTATGTCAAATGTAAATTTGGTCTCATATCTTTTACTCAATTCCCAATTTGGTTATGTATCTTGTTTTGTTGCACTTTTGGTCTCATATCTTTGTAAAAGGTCCCAATTTAATCCCATATCATTTTTGGTCTCATATCTTTTGATCAAGTTGCAGAATTAGTACCATAACTTTGCATAAAGATCAACGATCAGTTGATCATTTTGAAAAGATATGAGAGCACTTCTAAACCTGATCCAAAGATATAGGATCAATTCTACAATTGACCCAAAGATACGGGACCAAATCTTGCAACAAAAAAAGATATGAGACAAAATTGGGAACTGAGCAAAAGATATGGGACTAAATTTAGACTTTGACCATAAATTTATTATCTTTTAGGGACCAAATAATAGATTTACTCTAAAATATAGTATACAATTGAATACATACCTTGGGCTCCATTTCATAGACACTGTTGGAGAGAAGAAAGTCAGCTTTCTCAATATTGGAAAAGGTATTAACAAGCAAGTCCCAAAACAAAGGATATGCCCCATACTGTTTGTACAAAAACCCAGGCAAATCAGAAGGCTCAAGTTCTGGAATTTCAGGAAGCAATATCTTACTCTCTGTAATAGGCAGCTTCAACACCCCAAGATGGAGATGATAGTATATGCTATTAACAGCACAAGATTGTGTCAAAAATGAAGCACAAAAAAGCCCAAATTTCTTGGCCACATCAAGAGCCCAAGGCAAGAAGGAATCATAGATAACACAATCCACAGAACAACCATCACTTATTAAAAGCCTCTCAAGAAGCTGATAAAAACTTTGTGGTCCTATTTTGAGGATGTTCTCAACATGTGCTGTTGGGCTTTTCTTAGCTTCTTCTGTGAGACCATCATCATAGCCATCTGAGAAAAACTCAACAGAAAGGGAATTAGAGAATTTGTGATCTCTGGGCAAAGATTTCCAAAAGGAAAGTGTGGTAACGAGTGTGACTTTCACTCCATGGTGTTCTAAACGCTTGGAGAATTGAAGCATAGGGTTGATATGGCCTTGTCCTGGATATGCTACCACAAGGCAGTGAGCTTTCCATTGATTAGCCATGATAATAGATGGTGAAGGTGGCTTTGATTGATGGAATTTTGGGTTATTTTGGGTTATAAATAAGAGAACAATAACTTCAAAAAGAAATTTTCATCATTTTCTTTTGTCAAAGTACACTTTTAGTCCCGTAACTTTTGTTCAGTTTTTAATTTAGTCACGTAACTTTCTTGTTACACTTTTAGTCTTATATCTTTTGCTGAGGTCTCAATTTAGCCGCGTGTTGCACTTTTGGTCTTTTATCTTTGGGCCAAGTTGCAGAATTGGTCTCATATATTTTTTAGATAGATTGCAGAATTTCTCATATATTTACAAAATGTTTCACATTATGAGACTAACGATGAAACTTATGCAAAGATACAAGACCAAATATGCAACAAAATAAAGACCATATAGGACCAACTCTACACCGAACCAAAAGATATAAGACTAAAAGTGCAACAAAAATATTATAGGACCAAATTGAGACCAAAGCAAAAAATATGGAATCAAAAGTACACTTTGATCTTTTCCTTTTATGATTGGCTCCGATGTGTGTTGACCATTATATTGGCTTTTGAAATAGAGGAAGGGACACGTTATTGAAGCATGCCCTACCAAATTTAAAATTGATAAGAGGAAAAAAAAAAGTTACATGATGTTTTTTAAACTAAATATTATTTTGGTCACTCGAAACCTCATTTTGGTATCTGAATTATGGGATAAATTTTGTTTTGGTCTCTAGATTTCTTTTTTGTTTGTTTGTATTCTTAAATTTTCTTACTTGTTTCACAGTTAGTCTCAATCATGACTCCATCTATACATCTCTGCCATTATCTTTGAGTTTGACACTAGACTTAACGATTTTTCTCTCACATTTGTCTTAATAGGTAAGTTGGTAGAGAGAGACAAAAGAAATCTTTCTTCTTAATTAAATGTAAAAAATACCTATAAATTCATCTTCAATTTGTGACTAAGAAGAAAGATTTTTCTTTTTGTCTCTCAGTTAATTCACTTATCATGATGTGTATAAGAGAGAAATCACCTATTTCAAACGTATAGATTAGAGATAATAGCGCAAAAATCAAAGAAATTACATTTTAGAATAAAAGTATAATACAATAACAACTAAAGCCTTTTCCCACTAGATGGGGTCGGCTATATTTATGGATCAACTTATGCTAACAATAAAAAAAATTACATTTTAGAATAAAAGTAATTGAAAAATATTTAAGGACCAAAATTGAACAAAAAGTAGTTTAGGAATTAAAAGAGAATTTGGGGATCAAAACCAAGTTTCGACCAAATTTTATTTAATAAGTCTATTCTTTTAGTCTTTGATAAAGTAGTAAACATTGAGGGCTTTAAAATAATAACCTAAAGTCGTAGGACACATCATAGTAGTTAAGAAAAAGCAGATAAGATAACATTACTTAAGAACTAAGAAGTATTAATTAGTTGAGAAGGAACACTCGTGCCTTATTTCTTATTTTAAATTTCCTTTGTTAGCTATGAATTGCAATCTCCTTTATTAGTAAACATATAAAGGGTACGGTAATGCGCACAATTTGTCCTTTCAGTCAAAACAATTTAATTATAAAAATAATATAATAATATTTTTTGACTTTTCAATTGAAATGCTTTTTGTAAATATTTTTATTTAATAGATAATTTTTAATGACCATTGTATTCTTGCACTTGACATATGTGAATAAGTTATTGTTAGACTAAATTTTGGTTAATAAGTTTTTAATTAATTAATTAATTAAATGGGATTATATTTTTGATAATGACAAATATTTGTTTTTTTTTTTTGGTGAAAATGACAAATATTTGTTTATTAATCCTAAAAGTGATTAGTTCACTTCTTGACTTTTGCAAACATTTTTTCTTAAAAATCTGACTTTTACTATTTTTGGAAAAGAACTTGTACTGCGTTAGTTTCCTTTCAAAGAAATGTTGTTGTTGTGTGATCCAGGAGACAAGTACAAAAAGCGGACATGCTACCTACTCTGCTTACCAACACTCTGATTCATGTTGAAGAACTCAAAATTATAGTATTGAAGGTACTGACATGCTGTGTGCTGCTCAGAACCTGGAAAAGAGACGTTAAGGAAGAAGAAAAATGTTGAAGATCCATCTAAGCATTTAATGCAATATCAAATCGAAGATTGATTAAGATTTCGAGATGGACATCTTTGCTCTGATCTTCAGAAAGAGTCGTTGAATTATTGACCATTGAAGTTTCAGCTCCTAATGGCTAGTTCCTTCAGAGGCTCCATATATATGAAACAGAACAAGAACCGAAGAGATATACAAGATACACACAACTTACAACAATCACGTATTCTCTTTGTACCCTCTTCATTTTAGGTTAGTGCTAAACAATCTTAATTAGTGACTATTCTCTTAGTGAGAAAAACTCAATTCCTTCTACTCTTTCACTGTGTAATTCCTAGAAGGCATTTCTAGTTTCCTGCGTAAAACCCTTTGGGTGAGCCTTAGTGTTTAAGGTTGGATATGTTTGGTAATAGCTTAGAAAGCTTCTTGGTGACATTGGGTTGTTATTGTACTTGTGAGCTAGTAAAACCAAGTGTGGTGAACCCCAGGGAAAAGGGTTAGCTTTTGTGTATTTGTTACCCACATTATAAACACTCTCTTGCTGTGTGCTTGAGGAGTGAACGTAGCATCAGGTGCAAACTTGGTGTGAATCACTATATATCGTGGTGTGATCTTTCTGATCTTTCAATTCCTTATTTGTCCTTGACTAATAGTTTGTTTGCAAGAACTCCTTTTAAGGAACTGAGTTGGATAAAATGAAAAAGTTTTTGAAATACCAATTCACCCCTCTTGGTTGTTTCATTTACCCTAATAGTTATAATTCATTATCATCGTATATTATTGGTAATTGAGAATAGGGTATGATTGGTTGTCCTGTTTTCAATTTCTATTTTCAATGGAACAGGAAATATGACTGAAAATGTGTTTTGTATAGTTTTTTGGAAAATATTTCCTAAATCAAGCTGAAAATAAAAAACGTTAAAAAGAAGTTTTCAGTATTTCCAAAAACAAACTTGTGATATTTTGTAACTTTACACAAAAGTAAACTATTTTAATCATGTTAATATTATAATTTAGTAATAATCAAACTTAAAGCATATAAAAATTAGTGTATTCAAGTTAACATAATTTAAATATGAATAAAATATTTTTTTTACTTTATAAAAAAATATTTTTTTTAAATATTGAAAATTTCAAAATAAAAATAGAATTTCAGAAATTAAAACAGTAAACATGTCCTTAAAAGTTTTAGAAATCGTTTTTGGCACAAAAATTGTTTTAATTAATGGATAAAATGAACACAAGGACTAAAGTGAATAAAAGTTTCATATTGGGGTGGAACCAAAGGGGGGGAGATGCATGGAACTTGGAAGGACTCAAATTCAGAAGTGAGGAAACTTTTGAGGACTAATCTGCAGTGTTTAAAAAATTCTTTAACAAAAAACCCCAAAAATCATATTTTTGAGCGACCCTCTCCATTTTACACTGTTTTGAAGCTATGAAATTCTAGGAGCATTAATATATTGTTGCATGTCAAGTTATATATTGGATTTGTGTTCATGAGGTTAATTGAATAGTCTAGGAAACACACCTTGGTTCGAATTGTCGTGCATGCATGGGTGATGACTGATGAATGTGAAACTTTTACTCTTTTAGTGAGAGAAAGCTTCAACACATCCATGGTAGGTTATGATTCTTGTGTTGCCAAAAAAAAAAAACGTGTTTAGGAAGTTGATTTGAGGCATAAATGAGTTTTGGATTGAATTATAACCTTGATTTGATGATAGTAAATTTTAAGAGTGAGGAACAAGTAACTTCTAAATTTAAGTTATTTCTGTTTCTTCATGGAGTTAAATACATAAAAAAATTAACAGTCATAGTTTTAAAATTATATTTTAGTTAGAAGGCAAAACACCCTTTCGTGCCCCTAACGTTTGCAGTGATTTTCAATTATGCCCCTAACGTTTCATTTTGTTCAGGCGTGCCCTCCATGTGAAACTAACGTCAATTATGCCCTCAATTTTGACTCAATGCCCATGTGGCAATTTCTCCTTACTTATGTGTCATTTTTTTTGTCTGACTTGAATACGTGGCATGATGACTAGACATTCTTATTTTATTTTTCCACCGTGGCATGATGACTGGATTTACATTTATGAACATAAAAATTGAGTAAACTAGCAAATCAGTCCCTGGATTTACATTTTTCATCATCTTCATTCATTTTAGTCCCAAATTCTCAAAATAAAATTGTAAAGTGTCCCAAAACTCTTCCAAACATTTCAATTTAGTCCTTAAAAGTATTAAAAACTCTAAAACCTAAACTCTAAACCTTAAAATTATAAACCCTAAACCCTAAACTCTAAAATTCTAAACCCTAAAACCCTAAACCCTAAAATATCTAATTTGAGCAATTAGGTCCCTCACCCATTCTTATCTCATTATTCTCAATTCCTCCTCTTTTCATCATCTTCATTCATTTTAGTCCCAAATCCTCAAAATAAAATTGTAAAGTGTCCCAAAAGTCTTCCCAACATTCTAATTTAGTCCTTAAAAATATTAAAAACCCAAAACCCCGAAACCCAAAACCTCAAAACTCCAAACCCCAAACTTCAAACCCCAAATCCCTAATCTCTAAAACTTATTTTTTTCTTTAATCTTCATCTTCATCTTCTCTTCTCATACTAATTTTTTTTGTTTCTAATCTTCATATTTTTTTTTGTTTCTAATCTTCATATTTTCATATTTTCAGATTAGACACAAAAAATTAAGTTTTAGAGTTAGGTATTTGGGGTTTCAAGTTTGGGGTTTGGAGTTTTGGGGTTTTGGGTTTTTAATATTTTTAAGGACTAAATTAGAATGTTTGGAAGAGTTTTGGGACACTTTACAATTTTATTTTGAGGATTTGGGACTAAAATGAATGAAGATGATGAAAAGAGGGGGAATTGAGAATAATGAGATAAGAATGGGTGAGGGACCTAATTGCTCAAATTAGATTTTTTAGGGTTTAGGGTTTTAGGGTTTAGAATTTTAGAGTTTAGGGTTTAGGGTTTATAGTTTTAAGGTTTAGAGTTTAGGTTTTAGGGTTTTTAATACTTTTAAGGACTAAATTGAAATGTTTGGAAGAGTTTTGGGACACTTTACAATTTTATTTTGAGGAGTTGGGACTAAAATGAATGAAGATGATGACAAATGTAAATCCAGGAACTGATTTGCTAGTTTACTCAATTTTTATGTTCAAAATGTAAATCCAGTCATCATGCCACGGTGGAAAAAAAAAAAAAAGGAATGTCCAGTCATCATGTCACGTATTCAAGTCAGACCAAAAAAATGACATATAAGTAAAAAAAATTGCCACATGGGTATTGAGTCAAAATTGGGGGCATAATTGAAACGTTAGTTTCACATTGAGGGCCTGAACAAAATGAAACGTTAGGGGCATAACTAAAAATCACTGCAAACGTTAGGGACACGAAAGGGTGTTTTACCTAGTTAGAATTTCTGTTAAATATTGTACAGAAGGCCTTGTTTTTTTTACTAACAGAGTAAACCACAGTATACTCGATTGCTACTTTTTAAATCACGGAGACCTGATCCCTAATTACTCCAAACTACAAGGACTTTCATTGTAATTTACCCTAAAATTTAGGTTAAATGGTCATTTTGGTCCTCAAACTATTTTTTGCTCCGTTTTGGTCCTCAAACTATGGAGTTAGTTTCATTTTGGCCCTCAAAACTATTTTTTGTTCTATTTTAGTCCTCAAACTTTCACATCTGTTTCATTTTGGTCTTCAAACTTTCACATTTTTTCTATTTTAATCCTCAAACTTTCATATATGTCTCAATTTGGTCCTCAAACTTATAATAAGTGATTTGACGAAGAGAGAAAAAAAATTCACTCCTTAAAATAAAAAGCAACTATAAATTTATTTCATTTTGGTCATTAAACTTATAATAAGTGACTTGGCAATGAGAGATAAAATTATTTTCACTCTTTAAAAGAAAAATTGACCATAAATGTATCTTCAATTTGTGATTAACAACGAATATTTTTCTTTCTAACATTGTCAACTCGCTTATTATGACACATATAAGTGAGAAATAATCCACATCATCTGTCCAGGTTATAAATAAGAGTGGAAACCACATGAAATCACACTTTGAGGATTAAGAAAAAAACAAAAAATAGTTTGAAAACCAAAATGGCACTAATCCCATAGTTTGAGGACCAAAACAAAATAAAAAATAATTTGAGGACCAAAATCCCTACTAGAAAAACCTTTATTAGCAACAAAATTTAGAAAGGAAAGTTAGTTCTGTTTCATTAGCCATGGTAGATAAATATGTTCCATTCTTTTGTACAATGGCCACCTTAGAAGCAGATTTATTGCTAAATTTGTTGCAAAAAATAAAAACTAAAGGTCAAAGGTTCATTTTGGTCCTGAATGTATGCCCTAATGTTCATTTTGGTCCATTATGTTTCAAAATATTCAAATTGGTCATTTTGGTCCTAAATATTGGTAAAATGTTTCGTTTTGGTCCCAAACTATTGAATTTGGTCATATTTCTCTTGTCTCTTATTTCAATTTCAAAGTACCTGTTAAGAGGAACTCGTAGCTCTGAATTCGTCGCATACAAATTTGAAACGAGAGAAATATAATCAACTTTGCTTGTTTGACTATAAAACGAAAGGTCTACTTTTAGGACCAATTTGACGTCATTTGCTGACGGTCCCAACTAAAAAGAAAGAGTACTCTTCGAGAATAATACGTAGCTCTAAACTCGTCAAGTTTGAACTTGAAACAAGCCATATTCAATAGTTGGGATCAAAATGAAACATTTTGCAAATATTTAAGACCAATTTAAACATTTTGAAACATAATGGAGCAAAATAAACATTAGAGCATACATTTAGAACCAAATTAACCCTTTAAGTGGCTTTAACCAAAACTAAAAGAGAAAGAAAAGAATATGAGTAAAAGAAAAAATATTGGCGAACTCCCTCCCGCCCAAGCCCAAATGGAAACTTCAAACAAAACTCCCCAAACTTTCAAGTTTCAACTCTAAGGGTGCGTTTGGATGGGGAGGTTAAGGGCCCGTTTGGATATTAGGCTAGTAAAGGAGGGGTAATAAAGGAGGATAAAGGAATGAGGGAGGTAATAAAGGAGAGGTAAAGGATTTGTGTTATAAAGGAGGTTTTTAGTAAATTGTGTTTGGGTAAATGAGAGATAAAGGAGGAATTATGATGTGAAATTATTTTAAAGGGTATGTAATGATTGTGGTGGATTGAAATAATAGTATTGATATTTTAAATTTGTATAGGGGTAAAAATGGTAAAAATAAAGGAGGATAAAGGAGTGTTGTTTTTGTGTTTGTTTTGGTGGTAGTAAAGTGGTATGAGTAATGATTGCCTCGAAATTTGTGCTAAAGGAGGAAGTTAATAAAGGATGTTTTTTGGGGTGGTAAGATAAAGGAGGATGGAGGTGTGAATGTGGGACCAAAATGTAATTTTTGAGTACTGAATTGTAAACTTTTAGGGACTAGATTATATATTTTTCCTGTTTACTGTCCTTTAATTTTATTTTAAATTTTTGATACTACAAAAAATATTACCCATGTATATAATATAGGAGGGACCAAAATGTATATTTTCTGGGGTATAAATTATAGTTTTTTTCTTATAATTTCATTAATGTTTTTGAAATATGCTTATAAAAAAATATTATTAAAGTTGATACAATCTGTAATTTTTATTGTTGAATGAGATAATCAGTGGGCCGCAGAGGATTTCTACGTCCCGGTCGGTGATGATGAGCTGGACCCCGTGCCGGAGCCGGTGGATGATGGGTTGGACAACAACTCTAGCAATGAGGGATCCCCTATGATTCAGTCACCGAGAACGGGTTGTCCCGCAGATAACCCCCCAAACCAGCAGGGTGGTGGGAGTGGCCCGGGGACATCGTCTGGGAGGAGAAGGAGAAGGACGAGTGGGAGTGGCCCGGGGACATCTTCTGCCTCTCAGACGAGAAGGAGAAGGACCCGTAACACACGTGACAATGATGATGCACAGGATGCACACAGACAATTGACAAACGAAACCGTGAACAGAGTTCTCGACCATTGGAACAGCAGGTATCCAGCGGCCTCTATGACTATAAATTCCTCCGGCATCGAGGAGAGAGTGGTGGATCACCTTCTAGTCGTCCCTGAAGTGACGCCTGGTAGTCAACAGTTCATTGATTGCATTGACTTCCTACGGGACCCGAGTAATGAACGGCAATATGTGGCACTGGCAAAGTTTGGAAGGGAAGCTTAGGTTGGTTGGCTTCTTTCTAAGACGAAGAGAGATGATGCACCCTGATTAGTTGCTCGGTTTGTTATTTATTTGGTCTGCTCATGAACTATTTATTTGGTCTGTATAATACTCTGTTATTTATTTGATTGAAGTGAAATATTACATCTGGCATCATGTGTGTGTTTGGACTACCCTTGTTTGCCCATGTACTCAAGATCGATATGGTCATCATCTAGGGCTCTAGTTTAATTTCACATAAATTAATTTCACATAATTGCCCATGTACAATCGGTCTTTGTTTTGACATGCATTATTGAGGTGAATTGGTAGGTATGATTGTTCAAAAAATGAAAAATAAAAATTGGTAGGTATGAATCCCATTAAAAAATGACTATTTTTTTTTTATATAAAGAAGATCCAAAATGTAAAATTAAGAAATGAATGTGAGAAATCACACCACAGTCCACACCACGCAATCCATTGCTTGCATTATTTATGTACTATTTTTTATTTATTTAAATTCCTTAAAATTAAAAAATTAAGAAATAGCAGAGATTTTAATTTTTATTTAAATTCCTTAATAATTACTTTCTATTTTTGTACTATTTTATATAAAATATCATACTCATATAGTATATAATTTGAAACAATGACAACTAAAAATTTTTAAATCCGTATAATATAAAATAAATTATTTAATATACCATTAATACGTGTTTAATTAATCTTCTTGGTCGTTTTATAAAAATTATGTATTATAAATTATATAAACATTTTAAAAAATATAATTATATTAAAAAATAACTCCTCTACCTCATTGTTTATAATTTGTTAATAGCTTATATTTTTTATTTTAAACTGTTTTTAAAAAACTATAGTCATTTTGTAATTTTAAAAATTAAAACAATATTTACGTTATATAATATATAGTATTCACTTTTAAAATACTCAATATGACAAGTGATAAACTGGAAAATGGCTAGCACTTACCTAGTTCACCGGAGAGGGCTGCGAGAGCCAAGAGTTGAACAAGAACCTGCAAGAGCTTCACAGGGGGGCCCTGCGAAGTGTACTCCGACGCTCAAGTTAGTAAGAGAGTGATAAGAGAGTAAAAGAATTTCAGGGTGCAAGAAGTAGCTAACCTTGAACTGGTGAGATGGGCTCTATTTATAGAGCAGGGAGGAGAGAGGTGGTCAGCGTGCGGGGCGGACCACGTAACTGGACACGATCTCCGCCAGCGAAGATGGTGGAGACCGAGATTTGCGGAGCAAGGCAATCGTGGGTGATTGCGTGTTGCGTCGCTAGGCGGGCGCCTAGAAACTGGAGATCGTGGGTATGAGCAAGTCAGTAGCCCACGATCCCCTGTAGCGTGGTTTGCGGAACGGGGCAGTCGTGGATGGCCACGTGTCATGTGGGAGGACGCGCGCCAAGACCCAGGACGGACCACGACCGCCCCTAATTGTGCTTAGGGCGCCCGATTGACTCGAGGGCGCCTCTGGAGGTGTGAAAGGGAGAAGGGGCCCGGTGCGAGGTCCGTTTAGGCGTACGCCCAAATAGTGATGTATCACAAGTCCCTCCTTAAAGAAGTCTACGAGCGCGTTCGTCGTATTGTTCCTTAAGGCGCGCGGGATGACAGGTTTGGAGAGCGTGCAATGGGATCCGTGCTTGGGTAGTGTATTCTCGTCTATTGGCGAACGCCCAAAAATGTGCAGGAGTACTTGTCCCCTGCGCAGAGGAAATAGTAGGAACGGCGGTCTTCCACGGGAAAACGGAAAGTCAGTGGATCATGGCGGGCGGGCAAGTGGTAGGTAGGGTTGTCTTGTCAGGGACACGTGTCGCTACCCGGGAGGCAGAAATTTGAAAAACAAAAAACGCCTCGTATGCCGCGCTCGCAAGGGTATAAAAGGGCCAAAGGCTGTGCCTTTTGCACTTTTACCCATTTCAGCGTTTTGAGGAGAGAGAAGAGATGAAACCGAAGAGTCTAGTCGCCGGAGTTGCAGAACCGTCGCCGGAAAACGGAGAGAAGTGACCGTGAAGGAGAATCGTTCGAGCGAAAGGCTTCCTGGTGAGTCTGTTCTGTCGATTCCGTGTTGTTTTTCGCTGGGTTAGGTTTTGACTGTGTAGAAGTCGATGTGTCGTTTTATTTTTGGGTGGTGGTGAGGCCGTCGTAGATGACGGTGGAAAAGGGTGGTTGCTGGGAAGGAAAGTTGGGTAACAACTGTAGGGGGTGGGTTTGCGCATGAGACAGCGAAAATGGGTATGTGGGTATGGGTGTATGGGTTTGAGTTTCTGGGTTTTCTCTGGGTTTTCTGGGTGGTTGTTCATCGTGTTCGTGTTCTCCGATGAAGGAGAGTTTGGGGTTTTCTGGGTTTGTGGGGCGGTCGCCTTATGTGAGTGAGTCGGTCGTCAGTTGTACGGTCATGATGACATGTGCTTCCTTTTTGTTTGCAGGGTTCCTAGGGTACGAGTGGTCAGTTGATAACCAGGGCGAGCGCCACAAATTGTTCAACTTTCAAACTAACAACCAGACGTACTATGTCTTCAGGTACCTCCTAACCCCTTGTGTTTTGACTTTGCTGGCAAGTGTTAGAGACCATGGTGGTCATTAGGGAGTTAGCAGAAGGTGAAGAACTAAGTAGAGTTAGTAGTTTGACTACACAGGGCAGTAGCTCTGTAGATTTGGAGGAGGTTCGTCAGTCGTTAGAGGAGACGGTGCGGCGGGCGGCTAGGTTACTGGCGAGCAGAGTAAGTGAGAGGGCGGGCGCGCAACATATTTACAGAGGTAGTATGGATCTGGTGGCCTTGAACCCATCAAACGTGGGGCACGAGCCAGAAAACGAGTCGGAGGAACAAGTGCTGGAGCTCTCCGATCGTTCAGAGGAAGAGCCACCAATGCTGAGGGAAGAGCCAACGGGTCCCCTGAGTGGATCGGCGGCCGAGGGGGAGCGCCTGATCATGGCGCGTGACGAGGTGGCGTGGGACGCCGCGGAGGGGTTTGGGAACCCCGAAGTCAGGGCGACCACGGGGCCGCCAGCAGAACCTTCCAAATTTGCCACCGACGAAGATTTGGAGGCGGCCCAAGTGGCGTATTTTGGGCCAGGTTCCGGTCGGGAGGGGAGCGGCATGGCCGTCGGCGTGTGGGACGGCAACAATTCTATGTGGTGGACTCATCCGCGTGGGTTCATTGTACACGAAATCCTGTTGCGGGAGTGTGATTCCGACATGCCGTTTACAGAGTTTGAGATGGAGTGTGATTCCGAACGCCTGGAGGAGTTTGAAATTTGTGCAGTATGCTGCGTGGACAGTGGGCAGGGAGCTCACTGTGAAGTTGTTTTTGTATTGGTTTTCCGTGAAGGCTGGGGACAACGGGCGGGTGAACATCCAGAGGAAGGGGGGTGCTCTACTTGGGTTTCCGGCCAGTATAAGTAATTGGAAGAATTGGAAAGACAGATACTTCCCCATAGTGCGCAACAATGTTGAGCGCCCGTGGTGGGTGAGGAAAGAGGATGGACGCCCGTTATTTACAGTGGCGTGGTCGGACGCCATCACGGGGACTAGCCCTATTAAGAGAGGGCATTTGAGCGAGGAGGAGCGGCGGACGGATAGGCTGCTAACCTCGTTTTACAAAAACTATGAACAAACATGTAATATTTTAACTAACACTAACATTTGCTTTCCTTTTTCATGTGTGACTTGGTTGTTTGGGCTGCGTCTAACGAGTGTGTTATTGGTTTGCAGCAATGAAAGAGGCGCAAAGGAGACCTGACGTGCAGGGCGCCGGGAGCTCGGCCGCGGCTGGCCGGGCGGAAAGGAGCGGGGAGCCGGGAAGGGCTCAAGGAAGGGCTCCAGGGGGGATGAGGGCGCCACCAGTCGCGCCAGGCGGGAGGCCAAGGGGTTCGGGCCCTTCGTCTCGCGCTCCCTCGGCTTCTGGGGGCGTGGGGCAGGCGTCGGCGAGCCCATCGAGGAGGAGAGCCGGACCACCAGTGTTGGCACCTGGTGGGATGAGACAGGCGGGGGGCCCGTCAGAGAGGGGGAGGAGGCCGGACGGGAGGGGGAAGGGTCCAGCTGAGGGGGAGGAGCCGCCGGCGAAGAGGGCGCGCGTTGCCAGCGCAGCAGATCCCGGGATGTTCATCCACTGGGATGACGTAGAGTTGGATCGGTTCATCAAGGTGAGCCATCCAGATGGCGATGGTCCGAGCAACCCGAGGATGGAAATGCCGGACGCCCGGCGAGTCAATGAGAATGGGGAAGCTGAGTTCCCCTATCTGCCAGCGCGACCATTCAGCGGGAGGTTCTCTGGGATAGCCTCCGTCCAATCCCTCTACTCCAACGGCACCTATGAGTGGCATGACACTATGGTAGCCGATGCCTACAAGCGCCCGCCGGCAGATTATGCAGCAGCATTTGGTGTGATGGCGTCTGTGGCTAGTCATGCGGTGCAGACGCTGTCACACAACCTGGCCAAGGAGGTAGCCCGCCTGAGGGAGGAGGCCAGAGCGGCCGGCGGGGCTGAGCAGCTGAAAGCACTGGAAGCTGCCAGGGACAATGCGCTGGAGGAAGCTCGGGCGGGGGCGGGCCCAGATGAAGAAGCTGGAAGAAGAGAAGAAGAGGGAGAGGGAGAGGAGGAAGAAGGCGGACCAGGAGGTTGCAGAGGCGGTCCGGGAGGCGGGGGTGCAGCGGGGGGAGGCTGCGGCCGCCAAGGCAGAGCTAGAGGCTTACCAGGCGGGGGAAGCCCAGAGAATAGAGCGCGCACGCCGCGATGAACGTCGCCAGTGGTATTGGTACTATATCCAAGCCACATCGCGAGGGTTTGAGAACTGCAGGAAGCAGCTGGCGTTCTTGAATCCAGGACAGAATGAGGCGGGCATCGATTACACCTTTGAGGTGTTGCCCGATGGTCGAGGCGGGGAGGAGATCCGTATGCGCGCGGATGACGATGAGCCTGGGACGCCAATGCCCGATCTGCCAGAGGACTGGACCATCCATGCGCTGGAGGTGCAGGAGGGGCGGTCTCCTCTCCGTCCAGGGGATGATGGTTACGTTCCTCCGGCGGACATCCTGAGCACTGCGGGCAATGAGCCAGACGCCGAGCAGGTGATGATAGTCCCGGACAGTGGGGGTGCAGAGGGCAGTGGCGAGCATGCACCGGGAGGCGGCGAGCCAGTGATTCTGGACGATTAGAGCGTCCTGGAGTTGTAATTGCTGGGGGGTGTTCCCCATTCTGAATTTTTGTTGGGCGTGTGTGCCCCTTTTTATTTTTATTTTTGTTGAACTTGTATGGGGCGGGTGTGCCCCCTTTTAATGGATTTGATGGCCGTTTGGCCAAAGTTAATGCAGGTCGTAAGGCCATTTACAATTGTTGCGATATTTATAACTGCTGTTATGTCGTATCTGTTGTGTTTGATTTTTGCGCAAGTGTATGTATGTGGGTGTGTGTCCGCCCAACTGAGTTGGCGGTCGGACTTTTGGGCTAGCCAGCCAGGAGGTAAGGGACCAGCATGGCGTATGAGCAACTTCTCGGCTCATGGGCGCGCGGAGCGCCTGTATGAAAGCGTACGGAGGCGTCCCTCCAGCCTTCGAGCTCTTCATTGGAGCGTACTTTACGTGTAGTAATTAGTTGTGGATTAGGCTGTGCCTAAATGAGAGTAATTGAAACAAACGCGAATGTAAATGAATCGAATAAATTCAAAAGAATGCCATAATTATATTGATGTAATATATTGGCGATCGCCACATAAGTAAGTAATTGCAACATGTAAAAGCGTACAAGAGATTACATAAATGCGAGAATACATAAATGAAATCAAAGCGTGATATTGTTGACCGTGCGGTCGAGATACTTTCTGAGGCTCGCGACATTCCACGTATTTGGGAGGCGGCGGCCGTCCAAAGTAGAGAGCACGTACGGGCCGCCAGGGATAACCCTGGTGACTCGGTATGGGCCTTCCCAGTTGGGATGGAGCTTGCCGTGCGAGCGGTTCAGGCGGTCGTTGGCCACATCGCGAAGAACGAGGTCGCCAACGTCGAAGGATCGGTGTTTGACCCTTCTATTGAAGTACTTGGCCATGCGCTCTTTGTAGGCGGCCTGGCGGATGCTGGCGATTTCGCGCACCTCCTCAAGTTCGTCTAGAGCTATTGCTCGACAACCTCGGTTTGCCTCCTCATTGTAGTATAAGACCCTGTCGGAGAGAAAGGCGGTCTCAGCTGGAATCATGGCGGGCGACCCGTAGGTAACGGTGTAAGGTGCCTCGCCCGTGGATTCTTGAGGAGTGATACAGTAAGACCAGAGGACGGTGGGGAGCTCGTCCGCCCAATGGCCTTTGGCATTGTCGAGTCTGTGCTTCAACCCATTCAGGATGATGCGGTTGGCGAGCTCGGTTTGGCCGTTGGTCGAGGGATGCTCGACTGAAGTGTTACCGAGGGATATGTCATACTGGGCGCAGAAGTCGCGGAAGGATTCACTGATGAATTGGTGGCCGTTGTCGCTGATGATTCGCTGCGGGACGCCAAAAAGTGACAGTATGTTCTGCAAGACGAATGTTTTCATCTGGGCAGAGCTGATTGACTTCACTGGTTCGGCCTCGATCCATTTCGTGAAAAGGTCGATTGCGACGATAAGGAACCGGCGCTGGCCTGTGGCGGTCGGGAATGGCCCGAGGATGTCGATCCCCCAAGCGTCAAAGGGCCAAGGGGATTCCATAGGGCGCATGTCTTCACCCGGAATGTGGATACGGTTAGCGTGCTCTTGGCACTTCTGGCAGGTTTTTACCAGTGCTGTGGCGTCCCGTATTATCGTGGGCCAGTAGTACCCCGAGATAAGCACTTTGCGCTTGAGTGCGGGCGCCGCTTGGTGTGAACCGCAGAGTCCTTCGTGGAGCTCCTCGAGAATGAGGCGGGCGTCGTTTGGCCCTACGCATCTGAGGCAGGGCATGGAGTGACCTCGTCGATAAAGATCATTCCCCCAGAGGAAGTAGTGGGCGGCCCGGCGCACCACCTTTCGAGCCTCGTTTCTGTCTGCCGGGAGGGCGCCATCCCGGATGTAGGACATGATGGGTGTTCGCCAATCAGTCGTTGTTGAGATAGCAAGGACCATGGGGCCCTCGATTGATGGGCGTTCTAAGGTGGTGCGAATGATAGAGGAACGACTCCGAGCGTCTGGCTTAGAAGCCAGTTTGGCTAAGGCGTCCGCCCTAGTGTTCTTAGAACGCAAGATGTGTGAGAACTGGGCGGCCCGGATATGATGGCGAAGGATGTACTTGGCTTTTTCCACGTACTTGAGGATGGTGGGCTCCTTGGCCTCGAAGTCTCCCTTCATGTGACCAACCACCAGTTGGGAGTCACTATAGACGTGGATGTCCTGGGCGCCCATGCCCACGGCAAGCTCGAGGGCAGCGATGAGCGCCTCGTACTCGGCCTGATTGTTCGTGGCTGGGAAGCGTATGTCGATGGCCTGCTCGATACTGTAACCATCAGGAGATTCGACGATCACTCCTGCGCCACGGAGTTTGGCGGATGAGGCCCCGTCGATGTAGAGGTTCCACACGATGGGGGTAGGATTGGCGGGCGTCATCTCCGCGACAAAGTCAGCCAAAGCCTGGCCTTTGATGGCGCGTCGTGGCTCGAAGGTCAGGCCGAATTCGGAGAGTTCAATCGACCAATTGACCAGGCGGCCCGCGTTGTCGGGCTGGTGAATGATCTGCCTCATAGGGCGGTCGGTGCGGACGATGATCACGTACTGTTGGTAATATGGTCGCAGCTTCCTTGTGGAAACAAGGAGGGCGTACACTAGCTTTTCGAGTAGGTGATATCGTGTCTCAGCGCCCGTGAGGACTTTGCTGGAAAAGTAAATGGGGCGTTGCTCGTCCTTTTCCTCGATGATCAGGACGGAGCTGACTGCCACATCGGTTGCAGCCAAGTAAACGTAAATAGGCTTGCCGGGTATGGGAGTGGTGAGAATAGGCGGCCTGCTCAGGTACGCCTTCAATTGCTGGAACGCCTCTTCACATTCAGCCGTCCATGTGAAGTCCTTCCCTCCTTTAAGAGTTCTAAAGAAGGGTAGGCACCGGTCGCCCGATCTTGCCAAAAAGCGGTGGAGCGCCGCTATACGCCCATTGAGGCGTTGTACCTCTTTTAGCGTCTTTGGGGACGCCATGTCGATAATGGCCTGGCACTGGTCCGGGTTGGCCTCTATCCCTCGTTGGGAGATCATGAAGCCTAAGAACTTGCCCCCGGCGACCTCGAAAGCGCACTTGGCGGGGTTGAGTCGCAATCGGTAATGGCGGAGGATCTGGAAGATCTCCTGTAGGTCATCGAGGTGGTCGCCGCCAGCCTTCGTTTTGACGACCATGTCGTCAACGTAGACTTCGATGTTTTTTCCGATGTTGTCTTGGAAGAACCTGTCCATCATACGCTGGTACGTGGCGCCCGCGTTCTTCAGGCCAAAGGGCATGACGTTGTAACAGTAGATGCCCTGTTCAGTGATGAAGGCCGTCTTGTCGACGTCCTTGGGATTCATCTTGATCTGATTGTATCCGGAAAAAGCATCAAGGAAGCTCAAAGTGGCGTACCCGCAGGTGTTGTCCACCAACTTATCGATGCTGGGGAGTGGGTGAAGGTCCTTGGGGGTCGCCTTGTTGAGGTCCGTGAAATCCACGCACATCCGCCATTTGCCGTTGGGCTTGGGGACAAGGACGACGTTGGACAGCCAGGTGGGGTACTTGGTTTCCCGGATGAACCCGGCCGCCAGCAATTTGTTTACTTCGTCTTTGGCGGCAAGCTGCCGCTCGAGCCCCAGGACGCGCTTCTTCTGAAAGACTCCCGGGCGGTCGTCAACATCTAGGGAGTGCATGACCAACTGAGGGTCGACGCCGGGCATGTCCGACGCGGACCACGCGAAAATATCGCCGTTGGCGAGTAGAAAGTCAGAGAGTCTGGCTTGTTCTTGAGCGGGTAGATCCGCAGAGATGCTCACTGTTCGCTCCGGGTGCCCGGGGAAGTGAATTTGGACGAGCGTGTCCGATGGTTTGGGGCGTGCGCCCTCGACCTAGTACGTCAGATAAAATGTGTATAAGTAAAGAGATCTTGTAAAGAAAAATGAGTTCATTGAATATGATTTTATTAATGTAATAAAAGGGGCGTCCGCCATGTGTAGGTCGGAGCGTACATTTAAAACGACATAAGGGGGGGGCCTTAAGCATTTTGTAGGAAAGGGAAACAAACATAGACATGAAAATGAAAAACAACTAATCTTAAGGCCGGGCGGCTAATCCACCCACTAGAAGTAGTTGCTAAGTGAAGGGGCGTCATGTTGGGAAATCACAGAGGGAGCGCAGCGGAAGGAAATTTAAAATTTTGGACTAAAACGCAATTAAAACTAAGAGCTAACTCTGTGATTCCTTCAAGGATCCACTAACTATGTTTATACCAGATTAGAGAAGATGTTTAC
>QANZ01053641.1:84413-102738 GCA_003254925.1 Chamaecrista fasciculata | reverse complement strand
ATTCTTTAAATCAATATTGTTGGAAAATAACAAATTAGTTATAAACTTCCTAAGAGTTAGGATAGTTATTTTAATTTATTAAATTCCAACAAAAGTTGGCATGGGGATGGCGCATGGGCTTGGAGGATCTTTGAAGATTTGATCTTCCAATTTGATTCTCCAAGATTGCAATTTGAATCCAATTTAAATATTATGGTAATATTTTAAATTGGAATTCAAGTCATAAAATTGTGATATGGAGATATCATAATCTTATGATTTGATAATTATATATTTTAGGGATTCCCTAATTATAATTATCAAAAGTCCTCAAACCCTATAAAAGGAAGCCATAAGTCGACTTTCAAGAAGGAGATCACAAAAGGGTGAGAGCCTCATGCATACTTAGAAAATCGACTTTAGCCTAGTTCTTCTCAAGAGAAAAATTCGATTTTTGCTCTAGGTGAGGAGAGAGAGAAAATCGCAACCTTGGTTTCTAGAGAGAGAAAGTGACGCACAGCTCTAAAGAGTTTAGAGGTTGTGTGACAAGGTTGTGTGGGATCAAGAATTGGATTCTTGGTCAATGCGCCATATAGTTCTTGGAGAATTCAAGAAGAGTTCTTGAATTAAAGAACACCGTAGATAAAGGTCCCGATTCACTTGGAGAAGTGAAGGAGGCTAGCACCTAGGCATCTCCAAAACTGTTCGTGTGGATTACCGGCGGAGGAAGGACGCGTCACATGGACTTCTAGGATACGCCCCGTTCAACTAAACCGATTGAAATTCGTGAGGTATACCACTATCTAAAAGTTTTAAATTCAGATAGCGGATCCGTTCGGGAATTCTAGGCCCTTGCGCGTTTTATGTTTAAAGTTCTATTTTATGTTTTTGCTTCCGCTGCGTTTAGGCGCCCCTGAATTCCCCAACAGTTGGGTCGTCAACAAATGGGATCATATATATATAGTGCCCTAAAAGTGTGTTTGATCAAAATACCAATACAAACTTTTTGAATATACTTTAATTTGACCACATTTCTCGATGACTCCAACTTAGTAGAGAAAGAACTCATTAAGAGTAACCATATGGTTTTGATTTTATTGCATTTTGGACTTGAAACAAAGAGATATGACCAATTTCATGAAACGAGCGGTCCACTTTTAAGTCCAATTTGACATTGTTTGCTAATGATCCTATAATTGGGTAGAGAAAGAACTCGTCAAGAGTAATAGAGATCCAATTTATTAACATCTAGACTTAAAACGACAGAGGCATCCCCACATTTAGTAGTTAAGGACCAAATTGAAATTGTTGAAAAATATTAAAGATAAAAATAAAATAAAATAATATTAAGGACAAAAATAAAATTTGAAGTAATTATTAAGGATCAAAATAAGAACATAACTTTAATTTATTGATTCCTATAATTTACATTAACTTTTTATTAAGTCTATACATTTTTAATTTTCGCAATTAGTTCCTATACTTTTGTTTCATTTAATTATAATAAAAACTTCACTGTTAATTAACAATAAACTTAATTGATTCTCTCCTAACAATTATTGATGTAATAAACGAAAATGACAATTAAGACTATTTAATATTTTATAAATATCTTAATGAATAAAATTTTATAATATATATACTTGTAAAAACTTGTATATCTGTTAATTAAATTTAACGTAAAATTTTATAATATTTTTTTAGTAAAATTGCTTTTGATACCCTTAAAATATGAAGTCAGTTTTAGCTGTATCTCCAATTTTTTTTTTTCAGTCAATTGTACCCTAAATCTTTCATATTTAAGTCAATTGTACCCCACCTTCTAACTCAGTTTAATTAAATTATGGATTTGGGATTTGAGAAGATGATGAAAGATGAAGATGATGAATGATGAAGATTAAAACAAAATTTTAGGGAGTTCAGGGATTAAAAAAGAAATTAGGGATTTATGTGAAATTAAATTTAGGGTTTAGGATTTTAGGGTTTAGGGTTTTTAATAGTTTTAAGGACTAAATTGGAATGTTTGGAAGAGATTTGGAACACTTTACAATTTTATTTTGAGGATTTGGGACTAAAATGAATGAAGATGATGAAAAGAGGGGGAATTGAGAATAATGGGATAAGAATGGGTGAGGGACCTAATTACTCAAATTAGATTTTTTTAGGGTTTAGGGTTTAAAATTTTAGGGTTTAGGGTTTAGGGTATAAGTTTTAGGGTTTAGAGTTTGAGGTTTATGGTTTAGTTTTTAGGGTTTTTAATAATTTTAAGGACTAAACTACAATGTTTGGAAGAGTTTTGGGACACTTTACAATTTTATTTTGAAGATTTGGGACTAAAATGAATGAAGATGATGAAAAAGAGTGGGAATTGAAAATAATGGGATAAAAATTGAACTAAGGGACCAATTTGAAGAAGAGATGAAATTTTGTTTTTAAATATTAATGATTATGTGGCAAATCCTACACAGTTGGCAATTTTTTTTTTAGTTTTTCGACTGTTGACGTGGCACTTAATGTGCGACATCAGCAGTTAACGGCCACGTCACTTTGTTTTGGAGACAGGGAGTTGACAGAAGGGCTAAATTGACTAACGTTGGTAAAATTCGAGGACTTATTTGCCTATTTCGTTAATCTTTTACCCATCTGTAAGCGCTTACAAAATCTAAGGACCCGGATGGTAGTTTACTCATTATTTTTATCATGATAATGGTAACATCCTTATCAAATTAAGGATAATTCTTATATCAAATAAGAAAATAACGTTATCTGATCCAAAATTAAAACTAAAATACATGAGGCTCAACCTCTACAACAGCTATGCAGGGCCCAGCTCAGAATACAAATAAATAAAATCTATCTAACTGCACTTCTACACCCGACTCCCAGCACGACCTCAACGATCTTGAACCTGCACTAACACAACTGAAATGTTGTAGGGTGAGAATCTGGGAAGATTCTCAATAGGGTTGTAGTCTCTCTACTTGAACCACAATCCCCCACTCAACAACAGACTTCAAACACAAGTTCACAACATGCATTTCTAACAAACAAGAACAGTTTATAAACATACATGTCTACTAACTACTAAACATCAACCAATTAATAATCACCACCTTACATCTTCATTGAATAATAACCAACCAAATCAACAAGTATTACAATATTTGTAAAACAGGAAGCTGGCGGTGAAAATCAAGTCAGCCGATACCTCAAAGTAGGTAATCCAGCACATAAGATAATACTACCGTATAATAATCCATCAACTATTTCAAATCATTCAAAAACACTTTATCCATATTAGCATTCATACCACAACACTGGCGGAGACATCGTATCAACCCTTACATCCATATAGGGCTTCATACCTCTATACAGGAAACCAGCAAATCAATACCACAACATAATAATCCATAATGTCATAACGCTGGTGGTGACAAATCGTGTCAACCAAATACCCCACAACAGGTAAGCCAGCATAACATGTCATGCTCAAATAACAGTGGTCATCTCGACCAAGGCTTCCAGAACGTCTCCCGGTGTGCGCACAATACCAAACAGCCTGTCACCTAAGGAATCCACCTTAGGCCATCCAATGGAATCCACCAAAGGACATTACCCAATTATTCATCGCGAATAATGGGGAGGAACTCATCACTTCCTCAATGAATCATGACACAAATCCATCATACCATATTTCAACACATTTCATCAATCATTCATAACCACATCTAACAATTCACAATTCAATAATCTCATTCTCGTCAATCACATATCATTCATTACATTTATCCACTTTAATCATATACTCTTTCAATTATCATCATCTCATCATCCATAAACTCAATTCTATTCATCATTAGATTTATTCACAATTTCATATCATACATTCTCATTTTTCCATCAAGAATCCACAACTAACCACAATAATCAATTTTTACCAATCATTCATTTATAGTTACATATTCAACTCTTCATTTCTCATATAATTTATCCAACTAGAAATCAAATGCATAATTGGACACAAAGGTCAATCCATTTATCCATTCTCATAATTCCCTTATCATTCGTCAATTCTTTACATATATCTTTCATACATGATTACATATCATACACACCAAACCATATATTCTTATTCAATTACACAAAACCATTTCATATTACATTTCCATTCTTCTATAACTTATCAAACTAATTCATATTCTTTAACCATTTAATTTCCAATCATCAAAGCATCACTTATTCATCATACATATATAAAACCCATCAAATATCAGTTATAATATCATATATTCATCAAAATCTCCTAAACACATATAAACCCTAATTCTCAAACTTCAAGCATTCTTGACAAATTCTCGTACTAAACATATTCCACTAACTTTAATCACAATAAAGAACTCTTATCATGCCTTAAATAACTCTTATCATGTCATAAAATATACATTCATCAAGATTATCATATAATCATTCAACTTTAGAAGATCCTAAGCAAACAAATGAGAGAAGTATGCTTTGAAGTGAGGAGAAAGAGAAGAACCCTACATAGGAACGATTTAGTCCCTAAAACTTCAGAAATTCTGCAATTTCAAGTTAGGGCGTCGTTTTCCGATCTCTCTTCTTTTTCAATCCAACCGTTGGATTTGCAAAATGGAACAAGGGTTAGTTTCGTCTCGTTCTAAGCTTCGATTCGAGGGGTAGAACGTACAAAACGGACCGTTGGATGTGAAGATATGCTCCATTCTTTCTCTGCTACTCCACAACATCGTCTCCCCTGTTTTCTCTGCGAAAAATCTGCTTCTACTGCCGACTCTACCTCCTTATCACACTTATAAATGAAAAATTTATAAGGTGTGGGAAAAACTACATTTCTTCCCCCCCAATCTTTCTAGTTATCACACTTTAAACTCAAAACATTTATTTTCTTTCTATATTGATCCCTCCAAGTTTCAAATCATTTCTAAACCTCTTCTCATGCACTTATTTATTCTATTTTAATCCCTCTCATAACATTTCCACCCAAAAATCATACTCAATTATTTTCTAAATACTTTTAAATATTTCAATTTAGTCCATTTTCTCAATGAGATGCTACAATAATCAAGATGACAGACCACCCAAATTTGTCCTATGAAACAGTAACAACCATATATGTACGAGAATGAGAATAAATATTTATATACATGACCTACTATAAATTGAGCAAAAATAATTAGTTAAGGCATATTAAATTTAAAGATATAAGCAAATACTTGAATTGACAAATACTAAATAGTATAAGTGAATCCATCAACACAAAATAACCCATTCAACATATATATCATGGTTCTATATCACGGTTTTTCCAGTTTTTGGCCGGTTCGTCCGGTTCTTTGTCTGGTCGGTTCAACCGATTGGACCGTGAACCGGGCACCAAGCCAGTCTGAACCACCACCAAAACCGAGCCTCCAGGGCGTCCCTTGGCGTGTACACGATCACATTGATCACTGGGCGAGACGAACCACTACCCCAAGTCATCATCATCATGGTGATACTTTCTTTATTGGTGGTGATCACATCATTAACATGCAAACTTATGCATTTCTTGTACATTTTGTTCAGCATGAGTATCATCATCACCATGCATGCATACTCATGACAGTTCATGCATCATCATATCATGGTCATATTTATCATGTGACATACCATTTTATGTGTATCTCATGCATGTCCACATAACATACAAGTTCTCCACACTTCCTCCATATCACAATACTACAATTAATCTATACATACATTATATTATACTATACACACAAATTTATTTCTCTTCTCTATCATCTTTTTTTAATTTCTATGGCTTCAAACCAAGAACCCAACAACAACAAATTTTCCCTTCAAACACAAATCAATATGGTTGATCTTGAGACCCAAATGAGACCCCTAGAGTCATCATCATCACAAGAAGAAATCAATAAGAAGAAGAAGAAGAATAATGAGAAGGAGGAAGAAGAAGAATTTGATTATTCCAAAAGGTCTCAATGGCTTAGGGCTGCAGTTTTAGGAGCCAATGATGGATTAGTGTCCACAACATCACTTATGATGGGTGTGGGAGCAGTGAAGCAAGACCTCAAAGCCATGATCTTATTAGGCTTTGCAGGCCTTGTCGCTGGTGCTTGTAGTATGGCCATAGGTGAATTTGTGTCTGTGTACTCTCAATTAGACATTGAGATTGCCCAAATCAAAAGAGAAAACAAAAAGAAAAGGACCAAAGAAGAAGAAGAAGAAGAAAATGATGATGAAGAAAGAGAGAAATTGCCTAATCCTTTGCAAGCAGCAGCAGCATCAGCTTTGGCCTTTTCTTTGGGAGCAATGGTGCCATTGTTAGGAGCTTCTTTCATAAGGGACTATAAGGTGAGAATTGGAGTCATTGTGGGTGCAGTCACTTTGGCTTTATGTGTGTTTGGGTGGTTAGGTGCTGTGTTGGGTAGGGCTCCTGTGGTTAGGTCCATGGTTAGAGTCTTGGTTGGGGGGTGGCTAGCCATGGCTATCACTTTTGGGCTCACCAAATTGATTGGCTCAAGGGGCCTTTGAAGGATATTGATTGATGAATGATTAATGAGATAACCTGCTTTTTAGTCCTTCAATTTGTTTTAAAATTATAATTTAGTCCTCAGATATTGGAAATACAAATTTGGTCTCTAATTTTTTTTTACAAACATCACGATTATTTAGTCCTTATAGATAACGTTTCGAGGACTAAATAGTTAATTTTTCTAAAAGAAAAAAAAGTTGGGGACCAAAAAATGTGTTTATGATATTTTGAAACTGAATCGTAATTGTGGGAGAATTTCAGGGATTAAAAAATATGTTTACTCATGGTGAATTAGTTTGGTTTGTAAAGTGAGAGGCTTTTTTTTATTATTATTTTGGTTTTTGTGTTTTGAGTGTATGATTAAGATTACCAATATATAGTATTGTAGCAATATATGCAATATGCAATAAAAGTAAGAGAGGATGAGAGGGACCTTGTTTGTAAGCTATAAATAATGTTTAATATTGCAGAGTTTCAATCTCTTGAATTTAGGCTATAGAGAGACAATTTTATTTAATTTTTTTTTTGGTCAGAGATAGGAATGAACAAACCATCTAACTCGGGTGTTAGTCCTTAATTCCATATAACCTATTTAAATACTCACACACACTCACTTCCCACTGATGTGAGGCTTGATAAACCACTGCAAGGGCACAATTTTATTTTATTCATCTCTTTTTACTGGGAATGATAGAAAGTGAAAATTAAAGTCTGAATTATTGGAAAAAGAAAAAAAGGTTTGCTTGCCTTTCTTTTCTTTTCTTTTCTTTTCTTTCTTTTCTTTTTTAAAAAAAAAAGTTAGAGGAATCACAACACAAGAATTTAGAGAAATGTAGAATAGGATGGTTGTTAATCCCGAAAAAAAAATAATCCCGAAAGAGGATTTGGACCGTAATCTTGAGGCCATTTTTAAAAATATTTTTAAGGGATAATTGTAATATATTTATTTTATTTAACAAGTCAAAATTCAAGAATAATGGAGGCTTTCTTCACAAATCAAATAGTTTAAGGAGGTAACAACTAAAACGTAACAAGAAGAAATTAGTTATAGAATTAACCTTTTCTTTCTCTACATTATTTCCTTCTCCTTCAATTTCTTTTCTTGTTTTTTCCTTCATTTCCCTTAAAATTCTCAAAGATCATGGGAATAGTGCTTTTGCTCCTTATCGTTAAAACTGAAAAGGTAATAATCATCCTCTCTCTAGATTTGAACCATTAAAATGTTCTTTCACTCTATAGTAAACTTGACTCTTTTCAGTTCACAAATCATATTTCTTCCCTGATTTGTTGGTTCCCAAATTAATAAAGGAACGTGAGAGGAGTCTTTTCTTTTAGCTTTAATTAATTTATGGTCAAAAATTTTCATTTTGGTCCTTAATATTTATCTCAAATTTCATTTTGGTCCTTAATTTTTTTTTGTTTTATTTTGATCATTAATGTTTTCTAACAGTTTTGTTTTAGTCTAATGTTTTCTAATAGGTTCCACGGTTGGTCCCTAACTATTGAATATTATCATATCTTTCACGTTTCAAGTCCAAATATCACGAAATCAAAGCTATAGGTTACATTTTGGGACTATCGATAAACGAGTTCAATCGGGAATGAAGCTAGACCCAAATTAACGTAAAATTTTATAATATTTTAATGAATAAAATTTTATAATATATATACTTGTAAAAAATTGTATATCTGTTAATTAAATTTAACGTAAAATTTTATAATATTTTTTTAGTAAAATTACTTTTGATACCCTTAAAATATGAGGTCATTTTTAGTTGTATCTCCAATTTTTTTCGGTCAGTTGTACCCTAAATCTTTCATATTTGAGTCAATTATACCTCACCTTCTAACTCAGTTAAATTAAATTACGGAAAAAAGCTAATATGGTATTTTTTTTTTTTTAAGGTCCATAAGTTTCCAATATATAGAAATCCTCATTTCTCTCAAGATTTTTCTTTTACACGAGTCCCTAACTTGTTATAGAAGAGTATAGAAAGAGTGTCATCTTTAACAAATAGGCCCTTGCAATTGAGAGACGTTAGAGAAACCCAAAAACCTCTCCCTTCTATTTTTCCCTATTCCAGCAACCAAACAAATAGAGATAAAATTCATAAATTGCAACCAATCAAAGAACTAGTCGATATTAGTTAATCAAAGAGTCTCTTTGATGCCGAAGAGAATGTTGGATCGACGTCGTCTTGTATGGAGACTCTAGGGTTTTAGATCTCCAACGAGATCCATATATCACAGAGAAACATGAGAATGATAATAATGACAAAAAAGATAGTACTATTGATGAGGGTTATTGTTGTGAGAGCAGGACGACGGTGAAAGGCGGAGAGAGTGAGAATTGGAGGAGAAAGATGCGGAAACATTCTCTTCAACATCTCTCTTCCTCCCTTCTCTCAAGTTTCCAAATGTCTCTTTGATTGATAAGTAAATTTTATCTTTGTTTGTGTGGTTGCCAGAACAATGAAAATTAGAGGTGAGAGAGGCTTTTCGGGTTTTTGGCTTTCTGTGGCATCTCTCAGTTGCATGGAGTCGTTTGTTAAAGATGACAAACATTTTGGACTGTTTTATAATTAGTTAGGGACTTGTGTGAAAGTAAAATCTTCACAAAAGGGAGGATTTCTAAATAATGGAAAGGACCTTAAAACCAAAAAAAATTGTCATGTCAGCCTTTTTCCATTAGTTTCATTAATGAAGTTAGAGAGTGGGGTACAACTACTTGAAATGTGAAAGATCGAAGGAATAATTGCTCAAAACAAGTTGAGGTATTAATAAAATTGACTCCATCCTTTGTGGGTATCAAAGGTACTTTTTTTTTTTTTGGAAAAAAATTTACATCTCTATATAAACATATCTATAATAATGCTATTGTTTATGTAGGACAAGTGTCACTACTATATAATCTATTTTTTATATCTAATTCTTCTAATTATAAATATTAAAATCTAAAAATTATTATATTTATATCAATACCATCTTAAAATATAAAATATATAAGTTTAAACTGTTGGGAATTTTAAGCGCCTAACGCAGCGGAAGCAGAAATATAAAATTAAAATTAAAAGCGCCTAGGTCCTAAAATTCCCGAACGGACCCACTCTCAACGTTCTCCCTCTGCCGGTGATCCACACGAACAGTTTCTCGGGCACCAAGGTGCTAGCCTTCCGTTCTTTTCTCCAAAAGAACCAGGGACCAATCTACAGTGACTTTGACTTCAAGAACTCCTTCTTGAATCAAACAAGGTGGCGCAAAGAAGAAACCCCCCACAAGAACTCCTTCTTGCCTTTTCTTCTCTCACTAAACCTAGCTCTTGAGACGAATTTTCTCTAACTCCTTAGGAAAATTCGACTCTTTCTCTCTCTGACACCATAGGAACGATTTTCACTCTCTCTCTACCAGGAGGAAGAAAATTCACAAAGTGAGCTAGGGTTAGACTTGGGGGGCAAGTCGACTTGCTCCCCTATATATAATATAATATTTGGTGACTTAAAATTCCTAAAATCATGATACTCTGATAATATTATAATTTCAGGACTTGAATTTCTAATTAAAATATTACCTTAATATTTCAATTCAAATTCAAATTGCAATCTTGGAGAATCAAATGAGAGATCAAATCTCCCCTTGGGACACACCAAGATGGCGTCGTACTCCCTCAAAAATTCTTTGGAATTTTATAAATCAAAAACATTCCTAACTCTTAGGAATTCATGATTCTCCAAAGATACTGAGTGGAGATCTCACCAAATCTATTTGAATCAAATATTTTGATATCTCCATCAAATCTTTTGAATTCAAATTCATGAATTATATTAATAAAACAATTTTATTAATCTAAAACACTCCAATGAGGCGTCACCCTCATAATATATTAGGGAATTTTATAATTCAATAATTTCCTAACTTTTAGGAAACTTATCTGATTTATTTTTCCTAATATTTAAATTGTAAATAATTAATCCCCATTAATCATTTAACAATTATTATATTTAAATTTGTCTCAAAAATTTAAATACTTCACAACTGTAGATTAATTAAGACAAGACTTAATGTCCCAGACATTTTTGCTGTCTTAAATCGTGCCACTGTAGTGACCCACGAATTAACCCTAATTCGTGTCCTTTTTAAACGGTGTCCTAATCCTGCTCGTGTGTGACCCAGCAGGCCCCACGTGAAGTTGGCAGCAACTCATCTCCATGACCTACAAGTCGTGAGCGGACTCTAGCAAGCCATCACGACTACCCAAAACACGTGAGTTATTGTTTTTACCAAAACCGACTTAACCTTAGTACCACCTTGTCATAGACCCTATTGTCACACGATATCTTGGTCATGGATTAGGCACAAGAAAGTCATCCATAATCCAAACCTCAACTTTCTCGATTTCCTGAGTAAGTCCCAAATCCCAGCGTGGCCACGCATTTCCTTGGACAGACTCATCGAGGGCGCCAGTTAGATATCTCTCATTTAATGAGGGACAAAATCCCATCTTGGCCAATCCACATTCCTCAGCACGGCAATCAACCAAACCCGTACTTAGCCCTTATGGCTACCCTATTACGAGCAACGTTAGACTAAGCCAAAGTCTGACAACTGCAACGCCGGAATAATGATGACCTCAGGTCTAAGGCGTCGTGACAAGTGGACAGGAGAGGCAAGCTGATGACTAAACCCATGCAGGACTCTCCAGGTCAGTCCAGCAACTCGTAACCCCTTACGTAATTGCACCATGACTCTCGTCCCAGCATCTAGTGTATGCATCTCTATGCACCGAGGTCATGCTGGTCTTAGTTCATTTTCGTTCCCACGAAAACAATCGACCAGGGACAGATTTAGATTAATTATCTCATAATTAATCACGGACTGTTATCATAGTAAACATGCTAATAATATGATAACCATTAATTTATCTCCATAAATTAATTAATATGTCCAAAACATATCTAATGATTGGCCCTAGGGCACAATCTCCAACAGACTCCCACTTGCACTAGGTACAATCATTAATCAAACTGTTCCTACACTAGGAACATCCATTAATGTGTCTAATCTCCATTTGACATTACATGACGCTTCATGTAAGACCTGTGCTAGGGATCTCGTTAGAGGACTGGCAACATTATCCTCGACTGCTACTTTATATATCTCGATATCACCATCTCTAGGCGATCATGTCTGAGTGTATATATATATATATCACTGTCGGAACATCAGTGGGGAACCCTTTCTCGTTTGGTGTCTTCCTGTCTCCACAGGGTGACCACCAATCACACCTCAGATACTAGTTTTAGGGTCTGCGTCTCCACGCGACCAACCCTTTGTTGTAGAATCAGCAATCGTGCTCCGCTTGGAACTCTTTCCAACTCACGATGCCACCGTTCAGGAGAAACACGTATCCATACTGCGATTCATCTTGGTAGGTTTTGGAAAACGGGCACCTGTGTAACCCCTTACTCATCAATTCCACCATAATCCAAGATTTCATCCTTAGTTCTTCCTAAGTACTCAAGGATGCTTATGACAGCGGTCCAATGATACTCACCAGGGTCTCGTTGGAACCGGCTTGTCACGCTCAGGGCAAACGACACATCGGGTCGAGTACATTGCATGATGGATCCTATTGCCAAAGCATAAGGGATGCCACTCATGTGCCCTTGCTCAGCAAGTGTCTTGGGACACTGTTTCTTGCTCAGGGTCAATCCTTGATTCATCGACATGAATCCCTCTTGGAGTCTTGCATACTGAACCCCTTCAGTTCCTCATCCAAGTATGTACTCTGACTCAATCCAAGAAGCCTACCAGATCTATCTCTATAGATCTTAATGCCTAGAATATAGGCAGCTTCTCCTACATTGAAAAAGATTTTCACAACCAAGATTCACAATCTCTAAGGTTGGAACATTATTTCCAATGAGCAATATGTCATTGACATATAGCACCAAGAACACAATTGTTCTCCCACTAACCTTCTTGTAAACACAAGGTTCGTCAGCGTTCTGTAAGAAGCCAAACTCTTTTGACTACCTCATCAAAACGATGATTCCAACTCCGTGATGCTCGCTTCAATCCATAAATGGATTTCCAAAGCTTGCACACCTTTCCTGGTTCCTCTGGACATACAAACCCCTCAGGTTGTGTCATACACATCCTCGGGAAGCCTTCCAATGCTATTTTGACATCCATTTGCCATATCTCATAGTCATAATATGCGACTATGGCAAGCAGGTTCCTAATGGGATCGGCCATTGCAACTTGGGAAAACGTTTTGCATCCCATGACGTTGAGTAAACCCTTTTGCAACTAGCCTCGCCTTGAAGACATTGACGTTGCCATCCATGTCAGTTTTCTCCTTGAAAACCCACCTGCACCTACGGGTTTTACCCCTTCGGGTGGAGCGACCAAGGTCCATACCTTGTTGTCATACATGGACTATATCTTAGCCTTCATGGCTTCAACCCATTTCTTAGAGTTGGGATCCACGATAGCTTCTTGATAGGTGGTAGGCTCACCACGCTCCACGAGCAACACATCCTTGTTTTTAGTCACCAAAGATCCATATCTTTGTGGCTGAAAACGTGTTCTTTCAGAACTTCGTTGTCCTTGTGTTATTAGAGGAGCTTCCACAACACCTTGTGGTTCTTCTCTAGTTTCCATCTGCGCCTCTGAAGTGTCTTGTGGATCTTGAACTCCTTCAAGATCTACCTTACTCCCACTGTTTCTTTTGGAAACAAGATCCTTTTCTAAAAGGAATCCACTTCTGACTACAAACACTTTGTTGTCAGATGGGCAGTAAACACAGTATCCCCTCGTTTCCTTGGGGTACCTTACAAGCACCTTTTGGGAGATAGTTTATCGTTTGCTTAACGTAAACTTCACATCCCCAAATTTTGAGATAAGACACTATGGGACTCCTCCCACTCCATATCTCATATGGTGTCTTCTCAACTGCCTTAGACGGAACACGGTTAAGTGTGAACGCGGCAGCTTCTAAAGCATATCCTCAAAGAGATCGCGGAAGATCAGTCTGACTCATCATAGATCGTACCATATCTATTAGGGTTCAATTCCTCCTCTCAGAAACACCATCCCCATGAGGTTTCAGAAGGGGTAAGTCGTGAGACCATCTCACAGCTTCTAAGATGATCAACAAATTCTTGACTCAAATACTCGTCTTCTCGATCGGATCGAAGGACTTTGATTTTCTTGTCAAGTTAGTTCTCTACTTCACTTTGAAATCTCTATTTCAAAAGACTCCGAGTTATGCTTTAATAGGTAGCCGTAGTCAAACCTATTGAAGCAGTCAGTAAGAGTAACCACCTTCAGCTTGTGTACTCATGGGTCCACATACATCACTATGTATGATCCCCAATAAGTTCGATGCCCTCTCACTGTGGCCAGTGAAAGGCGCCTTTGTCATTTTTTTCAAATAAACAGGATTCGCAAGCATCACATGATTCAAAATCAAATGAGCTTAGAAGTCCATCTCTATGGAGCTTCTCTAGGCGTTTCTTGTTTATATGGTCTAAACGACAATGCCAAAGGTATGTAGGATTAAACTCGTTAGTCTTAATCCTTTTCGTATCGATGTTATAGATTTTGTTATCGTGTTGTCGTTCCAATTTTAAGATGTAATGTTTATCTCGCAAATCACAAAAGCAAATAAACATCATCTTTATGAATTGAACACCATTCTTTTCAGTTAACACATGCGAAACCTTCCTTATCAAATAAGAAAGAGAAGCATTGTTTGAATCTTAAAGAAGGTACATGATAACAATAAAATAAGCCCAAAGGGCAAAACAAGCTCGCATGTTCCTACAGCAACAGCAGCAACCCTTGCTCTATTGCCCACTCGTAGGTCCATCTCGCTTTTGTTCAGCTTTCTACTGTCTCTAAGACCCTTCACATCAAATGTGAAAACCACATGCTGTATCTAATACCCAAACGGTTATAGTAGACAAGTGAACGTCTATAACAAAGATACCAGAAGTAGAGATCTCATCTCTCCTTTTATTTATTTGATCTTCCCAATACAATTTGCAATTTCTTAAAAGGCAAATTGCATCCTTTGGAAGCCTTGCCTTCTTGGTAGGTAGTGGGTTAGGCTCAACCGCTGGCTTGGTCCCACCAAACTCGGCGTCTCCTTTCCTCTTTCCTTTGCCCTTCCCTTTCCCCTGATTCTGGAACGTTTCCTTGAGATGTGTGACCATCTCAACAGCCAATAATATTCTCGTGTTCAACTCCTTGAACTATTGTGGCTAGCATCAGGCAAGCGACGTCCACAGAGTCATTGAAGTGCTTCTCCAAGCAGTTCTTTGAGCTCTTGGAGCGTCCTTGGCATGCTCTTCAGGGGAAGGATTTCTAGGACACAAAGTTTCCTTCGTTGGGTGAGAATAATTCTCATATTACAAAACCAGTCAAGGAAGTCAGCAGCTTCCTTCGTTGGGTGAGAACAATTCTCAAATTACGATACCAGTTAAGGAATTTTGTCCTAGACCATTTATCCTTCTCAAGGATAGATCGCAGTAATAACGTTGAACTATTGTTTGTTGCCATTGATTCTACTACTAAGATATGAAAAGTTTATTTAGCAGAAATATACATCCACCATTTTATAAAACCCAGTAAAATTTATTATTAGTGGCTAAGACTAGGGGTGTTCAAAATCGAACCAAACCGATCGACCGAACCAAACCAAACCGAACCAAACCGATAGATGAGCGGTTTGGTTTGGTTTGAACGTCGCACAAACCGAACCAAACTGCCAAACCGCTAAAACTCTTATTTACTTATATATATACACATACCTCATATTCTAATTAGGTAACTCATACTTTATTTTTTTTTTGGCCTTGTCATACTCTATTACTCATACATACAATATTCAACATTGAAAATATATATACATGTTTGAAAATATTTGCACCTTCATATATATATATATATATATTTGTAAGTTAAAAGTTGTTATATACTAATGATTTTTGCTAAAAAAGTAGAAAACCATTTTGTTGTTTATAACAGAATGAGAATATTATTACATTATATATAACATATTATAATGCGCCATGAGTGATTATACATCTTACTATTATATAAAATTGTGTTAGTTTATACAATATAAAACATACCATATTTGAAGAACTTATTGTGATATTAAGTTAGAGGAAGAAATATATATTAGTAAACTACAATTTTAATTTCAATTAATTATTTATAAAAAATCTTCTATACTATATATAGGGATAATATTTATTTTCTTATTAGTGTTTTAGTAAGTTATGAGAATAACTGTATATTTTTTTTATTAGTATATTAGTGACAAAATTAACAATAAATTACCTTCAAACCGCTCAAACCGAACCGCCTAAACCGCTTTTTATTAGTTTGGTTTGATGAATGAAATTTAATCATTGGTTTGGTTTGAAAAATCCTTTCAAACCGCCCAAACCGCCCGACGAACACCCCTAGCTAAGACCCATATTTCACCAAAGTTTACCGTCGCGTAGGCTATCATGCACTCTTTGGTTATTTAGGTAGGTAACTCCTTACCAATCACATCTCTATGTGACTCTTAGATCCTTATGGGACTGTATCATCATATGATACTTATTATGGCATGTTTATCCCATCTAATGCCTTGAGGTCCAAAACCGTTTTGATAATCCCATTAAGTCACATGGTAAAACATGTGAATGGCTAGGTTCAAAACAACGAGGCTAAAGCCCAACCCCATATCATCAAGGCCCAACTGCAATACGTGTCGCGTAGGCAATCACCGTATTCAAAGAACCAAGATTTCAACAGGCGTCGTGTTGAAACTCCCATTCACCCGTGTCTCCTCAAGGTCAAGGCAGATACGTGTCGCGTAGGCGATCACCGCTCCACGATGAACAAGATTTTGACAGGGCGTTTTAGCGATGGCATTAAAAACTTAATATTCTCTAAAAGGGTTTGATTTTATTAAAATTGTTCCGTTTTATAGTTTAATTTTAAAACTCCTTTCAAAATTAAACGAGTCATGCCACATGTTTATTACCCCATGTATCTCATACATATAAACAGGTGCCCGGATTTTGTATCGTATACAAAATCCCACGCTCGTATCGTATACGTGGTTGTAGCGCGATATATAAATAGCATGTTAAAATCTCGCACCCTAAACATACATCTAGCGCATCATATACAAACTAAATGTAAAAACATATTGTGTTTAGATATGGCCCATCTACCCTATCATTCTCCCAAGCCAATGAGAGAACTTTTCTAAAAAGAAAAATAAAAATTACATGAGAATAAACCCCAGTTACATTGAGGTATAAACTGAAAGTAAAATTTACAACAGAGTAGGGAGACGACTCGCAGGCCGTATTTATCAAATAAACCTCTTAGAGCCATATCCAACACCACACAATCCACATATGAACAATTCATATAATTATGTCAAACACAGCATACAACACATATTTAAAAACCATTTTTAAAGTTCTGTTCAATTTAGGGTCTGTGCAATTTTAACATGCCTTTTCTTGAGATTAGGCCTTTTATCAATAATTATAAATACCATGAATCTCCATTCAAGAATTTAAAATTATTGACCCCAAAAAATTTTAAAATTCATAATTTTAATAAAATTTCAGCCACCTCTATAATATTATAATTAAAACACTTTTAATTATAATTATACAGGATTTTCGATTTTGGCCTAAAACTTCTGAAAAATTTTCCAATCGATCCAATCGATTCTATATGTATCATATACATATAATTTGCACCTTTTCTGTAGATTGAATTTTTAAGAAAAACGTTCGGTGGATTTTTGTAAAACCAAAAACGTGATTGAAAGCGGTAAACACACATATCATACATCATATGTACACAAAACAGTTTTAAATCCTAGAACTAGCGTGGCTCTGATACCACTGTTGGGAATTCTAGGCGCCTAACGCAGCGGAAGCAGAAATATAAAATTAAAATTAAAAGCGCCTAGGTCCTAAAATTCTCGAACGGATCCGCTAGTAGAATTTAAAACTTTTAGATAGTGGTATACCTCACGAGTTTCAATCGGTTGGTTGTACAAGACGTGTGCAAGGAGCCCACTATCAACGTTCTCCCTCTGCCGGTGATCCACACGAACAGTTTCTCGGGCACCAAGGTGCTAGCCTTCCGTTCTTTTCTCCAAAAGAACCAGGGACCAATCTACAGTGACTTTGACTTCAAGAACTCCTGCTTGAATCAAACAAGGTGGCGCAAAGAAGAAACCCCCCACAAGAACTCCTTCTTGCCTTTTCTTCTCTAACTAAACCTAGCTCTTGAGACGAATTTTCTCTAACTCCTTAGGAAAATTCGACTCTTTCTCTCTCTAACACCTTAGGAGCGATTTTCACTCTCTCTCTACCAAGAGGAAGAAAATTGACTAAGTGAGCTAGGGTTAGACTTGGGGGGCAAGTCGACTTGCTCCCCTATATATAATATAATATTTGGTGACTTAAAATTCCTAAAATCATGATATTCTGATAATATTATAATTTCAGGACTTGAATTTCTAATTAAAATATTACCTTAATATTTCAATTCAAATTCAAATTGCAATCTTGGAGAATCAAATGAGAGATCAAATCTCCCCTTGTGACCCACCAAGATGGCGCCATACTCCCTCAAAAATTCTTTGGAATTTTATAAATCAAAAACATTTCTAACTCTTAGGAATTCATGATTCTCCAAAGATACTGAGTGGAGATCTCACCAAATCTATTTGAATCAAAT
>QANZ01053641.1:56634-84189 GCA_003254925.1 Chamaecrista fasciculata | reverse complement strand
GTCCCAGCATCTAGTGCATGCATCTCTATGCACCGAGGTCATACTGGTCTTAGTTCATTTTCGTTCCCACGAAAACAATCAACCAGGGACAAGTTTAGATTAATTATCTCATAATTAATCACGGACTGTTATCATAGTAAACATGCTAATAATATGATAACCATTAATTTATCTCCATAAATTAATTAATATGTTCAAAACACATCTAATGATTGGCCCTAGGGCACAATCTCCAACATAAACTTCTTTAATTTAAAAAATTCAAATTTTTCATTACTTTATTTTACAACTATTTTTTAAAATAATATAAATATATATATTAAAAAAGGGTGGTACTAAGATCTCTAACCCTTAGCCATTTGGATGAAGGTTAAATATCATATCAAAAAGCTACAAGTGTATATTTTTAATCTACATATTTGGAGGATGGGTTATGATATATTGAATTAAAAAATTAAAAAAGAAAAAAAAATCACTCACTTTTTTCTAGCTAGCCCACGTTCATTTCACCCAAACATTTATAAATTAATAAAATACCAATTTCTATCCTAAATATATGAGGTAATTTCAAATTGGTCCTAAATATTTTATTTATTTTAGATGAATCTTACATATTTTTATAATTTTTCAAATTGGTCCCAAACTTACTCATTTATCAAAATAAAAAATTTGTGTAATTTTTAGCTTTAATTAATTTAAACGTACATACATTTTGAACCAATGCTTACGAAATTAATTTAAAATAATGAGCCCCACGATACCAAGGAAAGAGACTAGGTTTGGCGTAACTTCTTTCTTTTTTTGATCAAAGCGTAACTTCTAGGGGTGAGCGCAGGCTAGGTTGGGGCGGGCTGAAGGAAAATCCCAGCCCAACCCGCGCATCAATCTGCGGGTTGGGTTTTGTTATTTTTTATTTTCAGCCCGAACCAACCCAACCCACGTGACTGCGGGTTGGGTTGGGTTGAACCCGCGGGTTGACTCTTTTTTTAGAAAAAAAAAACTGAAATTTTGCCAAAAATAAAATTCTGCACAAACTGAAATTTTGAAAGACTAACAATTTAAAGGACTAACAAATCATACCAGATGCAGTGGAAACCACATCATACTTTTTTAGAGGCTAGAAGAAAATAGACCAAAGAAATGGTGTAATTACAAAAACTACTATGAAAAAGCTTGTTCAACGACCGACGAGTTTAGTCGATTTTGTGGTGGTGGTTGACTGTGGCTATTGGCTAAGGAAAGAAGAGGAAGTGAGGAGATCGAACAAGTGAGAGTGAATGGGATTGTGAGGAGGCGGCTGTGTTAAAATGAAAAGCCTAGGTTAATTAGGGTAAGTGGCATATTAATATAATATATTATATGTAAATTAATGAAAAAAATTATATAATATATATGCGGGCTCGTGTGTTGGGTTGGGTTTACAAACTCTGAACCAGCAACCCAACCCACATACATGCGGGCTGAAAAATTTTGGACCAAACCAACCCAGCCCGCGGCTGCGGGTTGGGTTGGGTTTTGCGAGTTCGCGGGTCCGCGGGCTCATTTGCTCACCCCTAGTAACTTCTTTCTAATAAAGGTATTTAATTAAATTTAAATTTCGTAGTTTTAATTTATTAAGACCATGCCATTTGATTTGATTATTACTAAATTAAGATATGAAAACAGGAATGGGTGACTAGAATATTTTTAAGAGTATGTTTTGTTTGGATTTGTCTATATTCTCCTATGTTCTGGTGCATCTAGAGTAAAGAAAAGTGTTATTTTCTTTATTAATAGGTAAGTTTATAACTGATCGAACTTTTTTTTTTTCTTTTTTCTCTTTTATTTGATTGCTACTTGATATAGGGTTCCTCATTGCTAAGCTTATATTTTTGTGGGATTGCTGCTGTCTTCTCATCTTCCTTTTTGTTTTTTGGCCAATCGTTTTCTCATCTTCCTCTTATTTAACTTTTATATATTTTTTTCATACTTTATTTCTTCATCTTCATTTTTTAAGAGTATACTCAATTTTTTCAGTTAAACTGAGAAGATCTCTTAAACAAGAAGACTTGCGTTGATAAGATCAGATATCAGATAAAGCTTTGTCTTACTTATTATGTATGTCATCCCAATCTTTTTATCTTTCAATACATTCTCTTTTATTATTATTTCTTTAGTTTTGTTGTGCTTAGTTTTATAAGATTAGAAGAATAGGTTTACTTTGATACACTATTAGCGGACCTTTGGTACACGGATTATTTTTTCATTCCCAAGAATTATAACAGTTATGGACCGAGAATATTTGATATTTTTTTAAATATGCCCTTAACTTTTTATTCTCAAATCATAACTTATCAAATGCAAAAATTCTTCAAAACAATTAATGAGAATACTTTGAAAAAATATTCATTGTTTTTACATCATTGGTGATTTATCAAAAAAATACGATTTCAAAACATAATGTCATAATTCTTAAAATTAAAAAAATAGTCTAAAAAATTATCGCTCAAAAGTCAATATAACTATAATTGCCAAAATAAAACTTAATTAGTAAGGTTTGACATAGAGAATAAAATTAGATGAGAGATGAAAATAGTTTGTATAACAATTTAATTAGCTAAGTTGAATGAGAATAAATTGGTCATTTTAGGTGGACCAAAATAATCTCATCCCATGAGATTAGACTAAACTAATCCCACCCCCTAGGGTGGGATTAAAAAATAACTATTTTGGAAAATTATGCTACTCCTGAGAATACAATATTCCCGAGACTAATTTTTCAATCCGTATACCAAATGCAGGATTAGTCTATGCCGGAACTCTTAATCCCGGGAATATTTTTTAATCCGTGTACCAAACGCCCCTTAGTTTTGTTGTGCTTAGTTTTATAAGATTAGAAGAATGTTTACTTTGATACACTATTAAAAGTATATCTTCTTGTTGAATCCCAGGTGACAACAATAAGTCTCTGGCACTAGTTATGACTATTAAGTTATTTTATCTTAGTGTTCAGTTTCGACCCTACTTCCACATGCAAGCAATTTAATTTTTGAATATACACTGTAGATACCATCAAAAGATGTATAGAAAACTAGTGTCAAACAACTTTGTACTAAGCTCTAATAATTTGGGTAAACAACAAATTAGCATATATGGCTAGTCGAAAATAATGTTGTAAAAAGAAACTAAAAATGTAAAAATGCAATAACTTCATACTGCGAAAAAAAGTGTCATCATATGTTTTTAGCATGAAGATGACACTAAACATAAATTAGGGAAATTAACACCCTCAACGCTTCCCTAATGTTAACCATATGACCAGCCAGCCAGATACTATAAACAATCAAAAACCATAGGAGCTTTAGGAAAAGATGGTAGAGAAAATATCGCAGAAACTCAACAAAACTTTCTTCATCTTAGGTACATCAACATGGAATTACTCACCTAAAAGTTTCTGTTTCCCAGAAAATTAATTTCCACGGTTTCCAAAGTTTACATCCCTATAGTATTTGCTTCCATCCCTAGATAATGTATACCACAAAATATTGGACAAAATTTCAGCCTTAGCCAGCTTGTTCTTACCTTTGGCCTTAGTTTTCCCAGCTGACATTGAACAGAAGACTCTCGCATGCAAAAAAGAAATGTTCCTTGACAAACAATGCCCCTCTATAGTCTTATACTTGCTGGCATCATCTGTCTTAGTCTTGTTGATGGTCAAAATGCTTTGCAAAAAACCCAACAATTTCTTGAAGCTGCATTTACCAAATTGAATAGATTCAAGTTCTAGATCAAATCCCCTCATTGTATATTGATCCAGACTTCCATCTGAAGAGAATCCCCCAAATGCTTTGCAAAAAACCCGACAATTTCTTGAATCCGCATTTACTGAATTGAATAAATTCAAGTTCCTTGATCAAGTCATCTCATTGTATCTTGAACACATTCTTCAATTTCACAACCAGCTTCCATTCCTCGATGGACAGATCATCCTATACCATAGAAAAGTAGCTATTAGCGACTGTTAAACAAAATACACAAGTTTATACTAATCCTAATGCCTAATCTGTAACTTACCCGATAATTAGCTTTGAGAATATCAATAGATCTCCTTGTGATATGGCTTACAAGTTCATCATCAATCTCAAAATGCCTTCCAAACATTTTTTGTTGTTCCTCTGGGTTGCTGCCAACAATCTGTCAAGCACAGTGGACATATAACAATAAGGATACAACCATAAAAAATGCTACATTTTCTTCTCTTAATATTTTTTTTTACTGTTCCTTTATAAGAAAAGAAAAATGTACACTTTGTGTACAAAGCGTTTGTGGATCATGCCATATTCTACAACTACACAAATATTCTACTACAATAATTTACTTAAACAAGTAGTCATCTACTTTTCTGCCTTTAAGCGTGCAAGGGCTTGTTTAACCCACATTTCAAATTCCTTTTTTCAATGGGGCAACTTTATGACAAGTCTATTTCCAAAAATCTAGTTGTTGGACATGATGAAACTGAGAAATATAGTAGGAATATAAAAGAGGAAAAGAGAAAGGCTGTAACAGTGGGAATCAGGCCCAATATAGAAAAGCTCAAAAGCCCATGACAGAAGGATTTTGTATGGGTACATGTTGTTTTAGCCCTAGTATATTCCCTTCCCTAGCACCCCCACCAAGTGGGGACTCGAACTGGGTTGGCTCTTTACATGTTGTTTTAGGTCAGATGAAAAGGGGTTGGGGGATGTAGGGAAAAAAATTGGGAAAGAGTTATGTTTCATCCTGATGTTATGTTATCTTTGTGAGGTCCTTAGTGTCTAGGTGTGTTTTCTAGAGTGTTTTCTTCTCTTATTCCACTGTTTCAACCTGCTCTCTACTGGAGAGTGGGTGTTTTTCTGTATTTGGTAAAATATAGAAGTGGGTCCTTACAATAGTTTCAGGCCAAATACAATTAAGAAAGGGCGTCCTTATTTACTAGTTCATGTCTGACATCAGAAATAGTATATTGTTATATAAAACATTCAATGGAACTAATTGACCCATTTCATCCCTCCCAAGGAAGCATCAAAATGGAGACATAGTTTAAACACATACCTTGATGGCTACTTTCTGCCCTTTCTTGGCATAATCAACAGGCTTATGATTATTTTCTATGGATGCAATGCGACCAATATCAATGAACTCTCTGGAAGGAATACAAATTGGAGTCCCAACCTGTCAAGCACACAATATTAAATAAAATGCAAAGAGAAACCAATATGATCATCACGTGATAGCTTCATTAAAATAAACTTCAGAAACTAACGATATTTAACAATTTTCCAAAATACAAAGTGGAAGAGTAATCTTAAAAACAAAAAAAGAAGAAAATGAATAATAAAAAAAAGAAACTCACACTTGACATGTATAACATAACCAGATACAAAAGAGAAACCACACGACCTAGAAGATGAAATATGAATCTTTGTTTTTTTTTTTTAAATGTCAAAAAGCTTTACACAAACTGAGTCTCAATGTGATTATGATAAAAGCACTGTACGTTTGACAAATCCACAAGCTCATATACGTAATTAGAAGCTCAAAGAAGGCAATTATAGTAGAGTTTAAGATTTTGCAGCTTAAAAGACTTGATGTTTAGATCAATTAGGATGATTTATGCGGAACTAAAGGAACCAATAACGTTAAGGTGCTTAAAGTCTTTATCAATCAACAGAAAATAAAGCATGTACGGCAACAGATAAAAATAAAACTTCTAACAGCCAGGTCTTAAAGCTCTCCAAAACACAGCTGCTGGATTTATTTTAAAAATGGCACTTTGGCTAAATATATACACAGTAAGCTATAAAATAAATGCCCTAAACAGATGTTTATACCTTTGCAATGCCGTCAAGGATATCAACTCCCAAAACAATTGGATCCTTCTTATTGAAAACGCAGTTTGGTAAAATTTTCAGAACACATGGGAAGACTGCCTCATCAGCTGCTTCTTTCTTCTTTTCCTCCTTAATGTTGTCAATATAGGCCTTAAATTGGTCAAATAGATGATAAATGATATCAGCCATAAAAATCTTTACACCTAATTCGTCAGCAAGTTCCTTAGCCTCAGGGTTGACTTTGACATCAAATGCCAAGATAGCAGCAAACTCTTTCTTTTTTTCAAGCATTACACTGGCCTTCATTATATCCTTCTTATGAACTGGCCCTATGCTGATACCACTAACAGGAATACTCACTTCCGGTGTTTTCAAAAACTCCAATAATGCTTCCAATGAACCAAGGGTGGATGCCTGTACACAAACTCCCTCACCACTCCTGTCAATCCTGCTCATAACAGACTTCATATCATCCATAGCTGCTTCTTTAATGTCTTCTAAATCATCATCAGGCTTCACAACATATAAACCAGTGCCAGCAATAGCATGTTCAAGCCCCTATGATTATAATACAGAAAACAAAATAATTAAAAATCCACATTCACAAAAGCAAGAGAAAGTTAAGCTATTAATAGCCACGAACTGCCAAGAAAAGTCAGATTATCAGCATGAGGTACCTGGGCAGTGATTTTAATACCCATAGCAGCCTTGATTTCTTTGTGATGGAGATATGTCCCCTGAAATAATACCAACATTAAATCGTTGTACAACAAACCATTAAAGATAACTCCATCATCAACTATGCAAAGATGGCTCCCATTCCCAGAATGTGATGTAGCACCATAAAATATCTCATATAACAAGGCCTCTCTTAGCAATTAGGCAAAAGTTAGGCACATTTCAAATGGAAATGAGTTAAAGGATCCTTCATTACTTTAGGCTTTAGTTAATTTATCTAATCCATAACGAAGCACTTTATATCATTTTAATACCTATTGTGCAGCCTTGATTTCTTTGTGATGGAGACGTGTCCCTTGAAACCATACCAACAATAAATTGTGGTACAACGAACCATTAAAAATTAGCAAGGCCTCTCTTAGCAGTTAGTTCTTAATATGACACAATGAATGATAGAACCCCAGAATCTAGGATTCAAGAGAGAGGGACTCAAGGAGGAGAATCTCCAAACTTGAGAGAGATTGAGAAAGAGATAAGTCTGAATAATTCTGAATATGCATAACTGTCAATATCCTTCAATACAACATATATAGTTTGCTATAACCACCCTAATAAAACTACCCCTGTCATGATAATAACTAATAACAATAATAACTGTCATCAGAATAATACAACATAAAATACTTAATTAATAATATTTCCTTTCTTTCTTCTAGAATAAAACTTTAAAGGCTTGTTAAAAGGTCCTTGAATGACTCCTTGAATGACTGGATACCAATGATAGAACCCCAGAATCTAGGATTCAAGAGAGAGGGACTCAAGGAGGAGAATCTCCATACTTGAGAGAGAAGAAGAGAAAGAGAGAATAGGATAACTGAAATTCTGATTCATTCACAATGTATCATCAACTTACAATACACATATATATAGACTTCCTAATAACTACCCTCTAATAACTACCACACATAATAACTGCCCAACATAAAAATAACATAATAATAATAATAATACTTCAGAATCAGAACTTACTAACAATTACATATATTATTCCTAATAATAATAATATATAAAATACTGGTATGCTAACAATGAACATCACTTCTGACCGCACTCTAAGCCTAAGAATAGAAATCTAAAATCTTTGGAAAAGATGCAAGAATTAGAGACATTCAAGAATTTAAAGCCCAGAAAGCTCTCGTAGGCATGCATTTCGTAATTGAAATGAAAGAGTACAAGTAATTTATCTCCTTCACCCTCTCCCCACCAAAAATTAAATTTATATATAAACAACCAGGGCTTCACATAAAAAAGAATTGCGCAGTAATGCCCTTTCAGAGCCTCATGCACTAGCAGAGGAAAGGGCAAGGCCGTCAGGGTCCACCCACGGCTGGGCTTATAAACAAGTGAATTTTCTGTTGTACTACAGGTTCCTAGTATGTTTATAGGTTTGGTTCATTTATTCAAGACATAAGAAAGCACTGTATATCATTTTTAGCAATACCATACTGCAGATAGATTGTATAAGTTCATGACTCTTGCGCCCCCCCACCCCCGCAATTGTATTTTTCAGATTTTTAGGAAGAACCAATTTACCACAGGTCAAATTGGGCCAAAACAAGCAAAACTAATTACAAATCTTGAAAAATAATAATTTTAATGACAACGGTTCTCATTCTAGAAGGTCAAAGAGCCAATGAAGAGGACAGGGTGCTGGTAGAGGTTGTCTAATAACGGTTTTGGCAATTCAGTTACAAAATCAATCAAGATAAGGTCATAAGGCTATCAGGATTCTCCCTTCATGTTCAACAGATTTCATTCAAACACGGATCTCCAAAAACCTCTCACTTATTAGTAAAAGGCAGGGGCCAGAGAAGAGTCACACTTTTGTATCAATGAATGTGATAAAATAGAAAATAAATAAATGGACAAAAAGTGGCAAAACCTTAACACGGAGTTCCTTCATTGGATGAGGCGTCAACAATGCTCGAATTGTGGTAACAATAGGCCCCTATGATAATAATTTCGTTAGTCAGAAGCTGAATGCAGGTAAAAGATATTACAGATCCAGTTTTGAAATACTTGCCTGCATCCCACATACAACTATTTGATCTCCTTCATGAAGAACACCGTTAAGGAGGATAACATCAATAGTAGTTCCATGACCTTCAACAACCTTGACCTCCAAAACCGTACACTGGCAGGCACAATCAAACAACCATCAGATCCCTGACATTAAGCCATCTTACAGCACTCAAACAGGTTAAACTTGGGACAATAAAGCTACCTGCACTTCGTCAATATATGTCAGTTTCTCAGTCATTGTTTTCTGGGTCCATTGAACCAACAGTAATAACAAATCTGGGATTCCTTCACCACTGCAATATTGAACTCTCAAAATGTCAATATAAGAACACAACAGCCACAATATAACGTCAATTAATGAGATGGTTTAAAACCCCCACCCCCCCAAAAAAAATTCAGTAGGCATGTCCAGGAGGCAAAAGAAATGAGGAGTTTTAAGTGCTTACCCTCAATTTAGGGTGCTCTAAAGTAAAAATGAATGCATCATTAAACATAGTATTGATTAAATCTTTCTCCACAAACAAGAAATGGTTAACGTTCAATTAATGGACTACAAACCAGCCAGTTCTACAATTATTAGTTAACTAGTGTCAGGGTTGGGTAAGATTCTGGCTACTACAATTACCTTATTGCACTGGTGGGTACTATACTGAAGGTTTCTCCCATTTCTTTGTTTTTATAATACAATTCAGTGTTTAAACCCTGTTCCTTGAACTGGGTGATAATCTGGCACAGAACAAGAAACTAAGTTAGGCAGAAACAACATATTATCTTTTATATGATGGATCAGATGGGCAACATCGTCCACAACCTGTGTAAGTCTCATATTGAACTCATTTTGAACATCCTTAGTTTGCTGCTTCATTGCCTTAACAATTGGAGCATTGCGACACGTTTTCCACCCATAAAGCCGATCAACCTGAAATGTTGCAGGAACAGAGTGACAAACCTGAGCACCCACTACAATCATAAAAAGGAAGCAATATCTAAAAATGACAGGACTGAGGTACTCACTTTATTTAATGCAACTATGAATTCTGTATTCCTCATTTTCAATAGGTTGAGTGATTCTATGGTCTGTTGTTCTAAGCCATGCATAATGTCAACCACCAGAATTGCAATGTCACATAAACCTGAACCCCGTGACCTTAAGTTAGTAAACGATTCGTGCCCAGGAGTATCAATCACCAGTAGACCTGGAACTTTCAGCTTCGCATCAGCTTTTAGTTCCTTTGTTCTTTCCCGTATGTTCTCAGCAGGAAAATATGTAGCACCAATCTGCTGTGTGATACCACCAGCCTCACCTTCCTGTACATTAGTACCTCGAATGCAATCCAGCAGCTTAGTTTTACCCGTATCTACATGGCCCATAATACAGCAAATCGGAGAACGCAGGTTCTCTTCACTAGGCTTAGGAGGCACAGATGAGTTTGGTGGCTGCTTTTTATTTTCAACAGACCTTTTACTTTCAAGTTGCTCATTTGGAGGCTGAGATATAGCTTTCTTAGCAGTGCTTGTTGACTTTGCACCAACTGGAGGTGCTACAGGTGGAAAACCAAAGAAATAAAATTAGTAGGGAAATAGTTTCACTAAAGCAGCAAAAGTAAGTGGCATAATTTTTCCTATTCAAAGCGTGCAAGCACATCATCACACACTTACACTCTTAATTGAAGCATATTAAAACAACTTAATCCTTAGGAGATAAAGGATATAATGAATTTGTTCTTTCCAAACAATCTTTTGCCATTACAAGTAAGGCAAACCTATAAGTTGGAGACATTGACAGAGGTCTTATCAAATATTTGGTAACAACCTCGCAGGAATGGAGTACATAAAAGAAAAATATTATTACCCTATTACACAAGATTATTAAAAAAAAAAAAAACATAAAAGAAGCTAAAAGCAACGGTTCAAAAAGGCTGCGTTCTTATCAAAAAAGACTACAACGGCTTCATGGCAAGATATTTTTGCAGTGCACTACTAATAACTGAAGAGATTGAAATAGAAAGGATTTTGGATTCCAAACAAATAATAATACATTTATCATCCTTCTGATCAAAAGTAGCAAAGGGCTGCTATGCTCAGGCAAATCTGATTTGATAGTGTACAACCAATAAAAAAAACTATCCTTGGTAGCTAAGTTCAAACTCAGAATCCGCAACAAGAAAATGTTTTCACACACTCTTAGGTATAGGCAACAGTTGTCATAACTAGCTTTTCCTCATTGATAGCTGTAAGCAGGAAATTATACACCCGTAAAGAAGGGACATTATAAGTAAAAATCATTAAATAAATAAATAGTTCAAACTATGCAACAGATGCATCAAGCCTGCTATAAACTGTTGTCACCCCAAAGAAGGACCTATGACAAGTCGAGCCAGAGGTTGCAAATACAAAAACACAAACCGCTAGGGAAGCCTGAAACAGTCATAATTTCATGCATGACAAGTTTTCAGACCTTGAGCTATCTACAAAGTGGTCGATAGGAAACACTATGAATATAGGACATCAATCTTGTTATTTTCAATCATCAAAGAACATTTACAATATAAGACTCCATGGAATGCATCTTACCAGCACTGGAAGTTGGTGCAGCAGTTTTAATCTCCTTTTTCACCAGTGGTTCTGGCTCAGAGTCAGCTTCCTCATCAGCAAATGCACTTTTGCCAGTCAAATTAACATCATCCCAGCTCTTTGCATCCCATTCATCCTCCACATCATCATCTTCCACTTCATCCTCTTGAACAGTTTCAGAAAGCTCAACTTTGTCCTCCTCCAGCATTGACTCCACTACTTCAACCTTCTCTACTTCAACCTTCTCTGGTTCCAATGAATCCGCATCCGCATCAGGGGTGGTCTCGTGATTTTCCTTTGCTTCTACAATTTCAGATGCCTTAACAGGAGCAGCACCATTTTGTTGATGATGGGTTTGTTTCGATTTCTTTGTTTGATAAATTGGTCTCTTGGCTGGTGCACCAGAGTCCACTGCAGGGAGAGAAACATTTCCTGTACTGGCAAGAAACTGCTTCCTCATCGCCTCCAATCGCTTAGCTTCCTCCTTTTGCTTACCAGTTAACAGTTTACCCTCTTGTTTCTTCTTCTGAAGCTTTTCCTTCTCTCTTTCCTTTTTTCTACGTCTAGCCTCTTCTGCTTGTCTCTCCAGTTCCTCTTGCCTAAGCCGCTCCTCTTCTTCCTTCCTCAGCTTCTCCTCTTCTTCCCTTTTCTTCCTCTCTTCAGCCTCTTTCCTTCGAGCCAATGCCTCTTGCATCTCCCTGACATGCTTTGGCAATTTCTTGTCAGCTGCTTTTGTCTTGGAATCATTCTTCTTCGATTCTATAGTCTCAGATTTAACGTCTTCTTTCTTTTCATTTTCTAGTGCAGTTCCTGCTGCTGCTGCCGCAGCTGCTGCCTTCTTCTCCTTTTCCTTTTCCTTTTTCTTTTTCTTCTTCTTTGCAGCAGCTGACTCCACTGTCTCTTCTTCCCCTTCTTTTTCCTCAGCTACAGGTGCAGGAGCAGCTACTTCAGAAGTAGCCTGAACTTTATCATCCTGTGGTGGAGGAGAAGCAGGCCTTGTTGTAGGCCCCTCACCAAGCTCAGCAAGCAGTTTGTCTAAATCGTCCTCTTCTTGAGCAGTTCTTCCGCTCTTTTTATTCTTCTTCTTCTTATTTTTTGATGTTCCAACCACTTCTTCACTCTTACTAGTTTTGTTGTTGTCTGCTATACTAAGTTGCTCAGGAACAACATCTACACTTTCATTATCAAGTTCAAAGTCATCACTAGCTTTGAAATTAGCAGTCTTGCTTTTCTTATTAGAAGACTTCTTTTTACCTGAAAATGCAACTACAGGAACATCGTCATCCTCGGCCTTATCTTCACTAGCTTTAGCAGATTCAGGCACGGAAGCATCATTATCAACTTCCTCTTCAGCAAAAGCTGCACTAAACGAATTAACAGCCTTCTTGGAAGACTTTGATGACTTCTTTTTCTTTCCTGAGAAAGTGATCGGAGCATCGTCTTCATCCTCATCTTCCTTTTCATTTTTGTCCTGCTCCCCATCAGTATCACCAAAACTAGCTACTGTAAATGCAGCACCACCTTTCTTGCTACTTTTCGATGACTTTTTCTTCCCCGTAAAAGCAATAACCGGTTCATCCATGTCATCATTTTCTTTCCTGCTGTCTTCCACAGAATCATCAATCACCTCACCATCATTATCATCATCAATAGCATCAAAAGCTGATGCACTGAATAAACTACCACTACCCTTTTTGGAACCCTTTGATGGTTTCTTCCTACCCGAAAAACTAACCACTGGCTTGTCCTCATCGTCATCATCTTGCTCACCCGTTAAGCTGGATTTATTGTCCTCGTCATCATTCTCTCCATCATCCTCATCACCAAGCAAACCGAAGCTCGAAGCAGTAAAAGCACTGTTCATACCACCCTTTTTTGATTTCCCCTTCTTCTTCCCAGTAAATACAACTTCAGCTTCATCATCGTCATCATTTGGAACCTTCTCCTCATCTTCACTCTCAGGTTGTAAAGCTTTCAAGTTACCCTTCTTACCTTTCTTCTTTCCCATTACAACAGGCTTCTCTTCCTTAGCTGACACCTCCTCTGACAGCTCCGTTCCGATGGAATACTCATCATCATCGATCGTAACTCCCTTTTTCTTTGATTTTCCGCCGCCTTGAGTAGCAGCCAGTGGGTTATCATCATCGCGAGAGGTCGGCTTCTTTCTACCCATCAAATATTTTGGATTTCTGTCCGACGAATTCAATTCAGTGTATATAATAAACCAACTCCTCTCAAATCATAAATAAACTGCAGTCAGGAAAGAAAAAGAAAATTACAAAACGAATATCTATCCAAGGACGAAGAATTAGATCTATCCACGAGAGAATTCACAGCATAAATACCAAGATTGAATCCGATGTCAAAGCGGAAAATGCGTAAATATGAATCTAACACAAAAGGTAGATTGAACTTACACTGATTTCCCAGTGGCCGCATAGAAAATCTAAGGAATGTGGAAAGTGTAAGAACTAAGAAGAAACGAGAAGGAGGGTAAGCAAGCTCACAATGCAAGAGACGAGATGATTTGTTTGATTGAGTTCGAGCAAAGCCCATTATTACACGCTGCCTTTATTGGCCCAAAAACACCTACCCCAATTCTTAACACATATGTCCGATTATTTTACTTGTCCAAAAAAACAAAATGTCCAATTATTTTAGGTCTCATATCTTTTGCTTAGTTTTCAATTTGGTCCCATATCATTTTTTATTGCACTTTTGGTCTCATATATTTGAGTCAGGTTCCATATCTTTCTTTCTTGCAGATTTGGTCTTATATTTTTGGATTAATTACATAATTGGTCATATATTATTGGATTAGATGCAAAAGAGATCTCATATCTTTGCAAAATAAGCAATCGTTGGTTGATCCTTTTGTAAAGATATGTGATCAATTTTGTAACATGACCAAAAGATATAAGACTAAAAATGATATGGGACCAAATTAAAACTTTTTGTAAAGATATGTGACAAAAAATGCAACTAAAAAAATACATAACCAAATTAAAAACTCAACCAAATATATGGGATCAAACTTACCCGTGAGGGTTTCTCGATGAATACTAGAAAAATAAAAAAAGTAAAATCTTAATTTAAAAGCATCTATATAATCAACCATTACTAATTGTATATATTGCAATATTACAAATCAAAATAGTAATAATTATTGTATGTAGTTAATTTACAAATTAAAATATGTTCAGTCGATGTAGTCACTCGACAAATAAAAATGTGTTTGATGTGCATAATGTATTAACTTGATATATGTAATAATAAACAATCCATTAATGGAATTTTCCAATCTTCATATGCTTCATACTTATGGTTCATAGGTCTAGTAGATAACATCTGAGGTATCAATATGTCTTTCAAACTTGAATCACTCCATTATATGGGCCTTATGTGTTGTTGGAGGTTTGACAATTATACCGAAGAAGATATATCTTTTTTATTCTTATAACAGAATGAGGCTGCATAATTAAAAGATTATCAATTTCTCATAAAAGAATTTTGTTATGCCGTACAACTTTTGTCCTCAATTTTTTTTTTTTTGTCAATTTCGACTCTAATACTTTATATTTTGGTCAAGTTTATATTTTGACTAATTACTTTTAATAAATTACGATAGATTACATTATTGCATCCTATTTTTCAATTTGAGTTGAGATTTAAATTTCTTTTTCTATTAATTTTACATTAAATATTATTAGTTAAGTAGATTATGTCGTTAATATTTGGTTAAAGTAAAAGAAAATGATAAAATTGATCAAAATGTAAAACATTGGGAATGAATTTGATTGTAAAAAATAATTGGGGTCGAAAATGACAGTTAGTGTAAAGTTTGTGAATGAAATTAGTGTTTTTGCCTTTTGTTTATTAGCAAAATCCATATAATTCAATGGCCAAAGTGTACTTTTTGTGTCTTTTATTGTACTTTTGATTTCATATCTTTTGGTCAGATGAAGAATTGGTCTTATATCTTTTTTGTTGCAGATTTGGTCTCATATCTTTTGATTAGGTTGTAGATTTGGTCCCATATTTTTTTGGACAAGTTGTATAATTGGTTTGGTTAAAAATGTATCAAAATTAATTGGTTTGGTTTCATTAACAATTTAGATATACAATTAACCGTATTAATCGCTAATATCTGTATATACTTTTATTTATTATATATAATTATATTTAACACAAAAAATTATCATTCTTTTCATTGGTCATCATGCAATCGGGTATATTTTTCTGTTATGATATTATATCGCCTCATGAAAATATATTATTTCAATCATTGACTAACTATTATTCTCATTCTTTACTATTTTCTTTCCTCAAATCTCTAATCTTGATTATCATTTTCTCTTCCAATCTTAATTTTGAATCCACTATTTGTAAATATTTTTTTTTAATTTTATTATTGATTAATTAAAAAATAAAAATAAACTTCTAAATCGTTCAACCGAATCGCCTAAATCGCTACTTTATTGGTTTAGTTAAGCAAATTATTTAACCGATTGATTAAGAAGTATTTCAAACCGATGTGATTTAGTTAAAAAAATTATTTAAAACTATCCAAACCGCCCAACGAACACTCAAAGTAATTTATATATTTACTCATGATTAAATTATTTTATTTTATTTTTTGAAAAAGAAAAATCTCTATGTGAACATAGGGCCAAGCAATACACTCACACGCATTTGATGCATCAATCTCATGCAAAACACTATGGACTCAGGCTCTCTTTAGGGACACCTCAATCCTAATCCAATCTCATTCAATTTTAATCTCATCTTAGAATTAGATGTAAGTTACGGTTAGATATATAGTTTTAAATGAAGAATATGTAGATGCCGATTTTAATATTAATTTTTTCTCATTTTGCTATATTGTTTTGCATGTACTTGGCCTGTACTTTTTAGGCAATAAAGAATCTGAAATAAAGTTAGGTCCATAATTACGGATCTTGAAGGGGGATTTTCCGATTTTGTTTGAGTGGTTTTTACTGGATTTGGTAGATTTAAAACTTCAATGAGAGATTCACTTTCCTAAGCAAAAACTATGGTTTTATCAAAAAAAAAAAAAAACTATGGACGCAAATGGTTCAGAATCACAGTATAGGATTAAAGAGAAAAGGAAAAAACAATAGTGGTCAGCTTTGGAAAACTGACAAAACTGTCTGCTATATAGCAATTGGTTTTGATTGGGTGTTATGTAACCACTTCCAATACTCACTATTTAATACTCCCTCTCATTCTATATATTTTTGGAGAGTTTTTGTTTTCCAAAATATCTAATATTTTATAAGTTCAAGAGAACATTAATTATCTTTGTATCATTCTATCCCTATTAAGTACTCCCTCCGGTTTTATATATCTGGTGTTTAAGGTTTCTACACACAGATTAAGAAAATGATTAGTCTACCTAGAATGAAGAGAAAAATAAGGTAAAATGACTAAACTATCCCTATTAAATAACTCATAGTTAGTCACATAAGTCAATAGTAACTTTCATTACTCATTAAATTCCTCCAACCAAATTGAAATATTCTCACAATTTTACTTGGGAAAATATTTATTCATTTATGACTCTATTATATTTAATAGGGGTAAAATGGTACAAAAATAATTAATGTTCTCTTGAATTTATAAAACATCAGATATTTTGGAACAAAAATAATTCTTTAAAACATCAGATATATAGAACCGGAGGGAGTATAATATAGTCATCAAAGCTATTATTGACTTATGTGACTAATTAGGAGTTATTTAATAGGGATAGTTTAGTCTTTTTTTCTCATTTTTCTCTCCATTCTAGGTGAGCTAATCATTTCCTTAATTTGTGTGTATCCACCTTAAACATGAGATATATAGAACCGAAGGAAGTATATATATATATAAGGTTAAAGTGCACTTTGGTCCCATAACTTTGGAAAATGTCTCAATTTGGTCCCTAACTTTTTTTGTTGCAATTTTGGTCTCATAACTTCTAAAATCATCCCACCGTTGGTCCAAAGCTGATTTTCATCCATTTTTTGCCGTTAAAGATGATTTGACAGATCTGACATACTAAGTTGAACGATGAGGTGACAAATAGGTGAAGTGGATTTAACAACAAGTAATGGATGAAAATTAGCTTGGGATCAACGGAGAGATGTTTTCAAAAAAGTTATGGGACCAAAATTGCAACAAAAAAGTTATGGGACCAAATTGAGACCTTTGTCAAAGTTATGAGACCAAAAGTGCACTTTACCCTATATATAAATATCTAGCAGCGTCCATTGACATTGCTTTTAGAATCATGTGCTATAAAACATAAATATAATTACCCTCTTTCAAGTTTCAACTTTCAATCATGTTTTTTTTTTTAGACCAAACAAGGTTTGGCTCACTTTTTGGAGCTCATTTCTCATTTCTTTTGGTACCCTCCTTCTCTTTCAATCTGTGCCTTTTTGGGTTCTGTTCTATTGCAATAAATGCATTTATATTTACATATATTGGTATGAACTATAAATATTTTCATTTATATGTTATACTAGTTTACACGAGAACTAATCTGATTCGAGTTGGATAAGACTACTATAAGAATAAAGTTTTATCACTAAATATTTAACGTAATTATTGAACCCGATATCCCCAATATCCTTGATTGATTGCTAGATCAACCATCAACTAGTTAATTCATAGGCTTAGTGGTATAGGTGGATATATTTGTTTTCTAAGAGATTGGGGTCTAAATTGATAAAGAAAGATACTATATTTTCTTTTTCCTTATGCTTACAACAGAAAATATATGCTATACTTTGTGGTATTTGTATCTCTATTTCTGCTTTGTTTCAAACCTATTAATGAATTTGTCTTAGAGATACAAATTGATAAAGACATTGTAATGAGAATCTGAGAGTCATGCACACAAGGTGTTTGTTGAAATATCTAAGAGAATCAGTGTTAGAGACAACAATTCAGGTGCATTGCAATTAGAACTACTACCCCTTATATTGATGATAGTGGCATTCCTACAATATTTTGCTGATTAATCAACAAACCCCACTTGATATCACTCTGGCCTTTTGATCTTAATGTTTCACAACAATGATTAGTTTTGAGGATCATATAGGTTGACTTTGCTCTAGTATTCTAGCCTTGAGTGAACACTGCAATACTGATATTACCACCTATGACTCACGATTGCAACTGAGTTACAGTAGGGTAATGCCTTACAAAAAGACAAGCCTATTGGGTGAGAGGCCTCACAACTTAAATACTCCTTATCTTTTTTATTTTTATCCAATGTGGGACATATCACAATTGCTACAATATTCTAGTATTGTGGCAAGCCATAACTTTGATTATTCCACAAAGACTACTGCCATATTCTTCTGTTGCCTATGTTTCCATCATGACATCTTCTTCGCTGATTGTGAGACATGGATCAGAGAGACAAGTTTACCCAAAGCTTAAATGGGCGGTCCATACATATGTATGAAAGAAAATGAATTCAAAAGTAGTGCATGTTATTTTTCTTCTCTAATGAATATAATTGATTGCATCTCTGTGTTTAACCTTCATGGACAACTTCTTTTCTTCCTCCATTTTACATGGGAAATTAACATAAGTGTTGCAAATTTGGTGAGGGCAAATTGATCATGCCAGTATGACTTAAAACAATTTGTTTAGTGAATTCAGAAAGCAGGGTTGTGTCTGTTTATGTGTTGTGATGGGTAACCTGGAGAAAGTACAGTAACCGTTTGTTTTTTAATTTAGCTATAGACATGTGCTGTGATGAATCTGCTATAGCTTCAGTACTTATCTTCTTCTCATTTTCCATTTCTAGTCGATGAATTTATGAAGAGAACAATACTAAAAATGGAAATGGGGAGGCGTACTGTGGCTTCCATAATTCCATTGTGCATGACAACTTTAAAAGCAAGTCCTAAGTTGGAAACAAATTGGAAAGGGTGGAGTGACAACCAAATTGATGCTGCGACTTCTTATATGTTTCAGGAAGTAAAACTATGAAACTTGCCTATTATCTCTTACGGAGATTATGCAAAAAGCAAGTGTGTTTAGAAAAACATTAATCTCATAGTGTTCATAATGGTTATGCTTATCTACCATCCATAGCAGAAATTGTTACATTATTTATGGAATAATACTCTTGGTTGCTATTATGAACTTCTGACTCTTCCACTACCACACTGATACAGAATGCTGGCTGCTTTGGATGGGCTAGTTGGATAGTATCATTTGAGAGAAAAGAAACCACATCTAACATGGTAGGTCTGTCTGATGCTTGATCTTGTACGCATAAAAGACCAATATGAATAATTCTTAGCACTTTGTTTTGAATACTTGATTCATTTAATGCCAAGTCTATTAAATCTAAGGCTTTTCCTTCATTCCATAGCTGCCATGCCTGAAATATCCCAGCATTAGCAAGATTTGAAACATTTAGTTATTAGAATATGAATTTTCTGAGACAGTTGCTTAAGACACTTACAAATCCTATGAGATTGAGTGGACCATCTGTACCATAGCGACGATTATTCTTTTTACCACTGAGAATCTCCAATAGCAGTACACCAAAGCTGAATATATCAGTTTTGATTGACACCACGCCATTCATTGCGTATTCTGGTGGCATATAACCACTTCCATAGTAACAAAGTAAATGAATGTTAGAATCCAAAATCAATCAATGTCATATAGAAAATGTTGAAAAATATTGGCTGTTTGAAATCTTACTATGTTCCAACCACTCTATTTGTGTTTTCTTCGGATCCTCTTAGACCAAATATTCGAGCCATGCCAAAATCAGATATTTTGGGATTCATTTCGTCATCAAGTAATATATTGCTTGCCTTCAGGTCACGGTGTATCACTTTCAATCTCGAATACTTGTGAAGATAGAGCAATCCTTGAGCAATGCCTTCAATAATGTTAAATCGTATTCTCCAGTCTAGAACATTCTTTCTACTTTGATCTGTCTCAAAGTAATGATGCAAAGTATTATTAAGCTTTACAGTAAAACGTTCATAGTTTGTGTTTTGGTAAAAGAATGCATACCAAATAGATAAAAGTCTAAGCTCTTGTTGGACATGTATTCATAGACTAAGATTCTTTCATCTCTCTGGATGCAAAATCCAAGCAGCCTCACAAGATTAGAATGTTGAAGTTTGGCCATGAGTTTAGCTTCATTCTTAAACTCTGTTAGTCCTTGTCCTGAACTTTTTGAAAGACGCTTTATCGCTACCTCTTGTCCATTAGATAGTGTGCCCTGAAAATATTATTATGTGAAGTTGCTATCTAGATAACCTTGAAATGTCAATTAAACTATGCAAGAATTACCTTGAAAACAGGACCAAAACCACCCTCTCCTAGCTTATTTGCAGTAGAGAAGTTATTTGTGGCAGCCGCAATGCTTTCAAAACTGAATATCTCAACCTCATTGATTGTGTTTCCATGCTTCTTATTCCTCTTGGCTTTGCCATATACCATCGAAAGCATTGCATTACCTCCAATTTCTTGCAATATGTTCTTCTGCTTCATTTTTCTTTCCACTAGTAATGTGACATAAAAGTTAAGTTAAAAATAGATCATATATAAACTCATGATACTATACTGGGAAATTATTGAGTAATCACCTTCTGTTTTGTATTTTTTCCACAAAACAAGGCATAAGTATCCGATCAGAGGTATTGCAAAGATTGCTCCTATCCCAATGACAAGCCATATCCACCACCTGTTTACTGCAATTATATGATTTTCAACTCATTAAAGTGATCATTACTCAATCGTAGTAAAAAAGGTTAGCATATTTACTATTTAGGTATAATCTTATTGATGAAATATGTATATATTTGTATTTTGTAAATATTTGGTAGTTAGGCCTAAGGATTGTTTATAGTCTGTTAGCTTATGTGTCCATTACAGCACATCTTTTAGACCCTTCTAGAAATAGTTTGTTATTCTTTTTGTCCTTAGCTCAGCCTTGTATATATATGTGTACTATACGAAGGAAGCAATATACCAGTATTATTCAGTATATTCTTTTCCTACCTTTACTTTTCACGCTTATATCAGATATCTGAAAATAATTACAAAGCGATAATATCAAGTATGTTTTATGATTCTTAATTTTGTTGATGCTCAAGTATGATCTGTTAATATTTGTGTTCCTACTATGATACTGTCATATTATGAAATCTATATGGGTTACTTACTGATTGAGGACTTAATTGATCAACTTTCCTTTTATAGTACTTTAAATTGCAGGATAGATTGTGATACTACAGATTGTAGCTATCGCTAACATCAATCTTGCCCTGCATATCTAACATAATAACATGTGCATTATAGCTGAGAACTTTCAGGAAACTGGACATACCTTTGTGTTTAACAACATAAATTATTTGCCCTTTGGACCCAGAAGCTCCTATAAATCTAGTTCCTTCACCCCATATCTGGCAACCAGTATTATTATCTTAATTTAGTGAAGCATAAGCTTCACAAGAACAATTGTTCCTGCATATGATCTCACAACACTCAAGACCAAGTACATCACTTTCATAAACCGTGAAACTATCTGTGGACATCGAACCAAAGCGTTCCAAGAAGCCGCTGTCGTGACTCCTGCATTTGGGAGGGCTTTGCTGTGTGCATAGAGGACCAATTTGAACGTTTGTACTGTATCCACTCAGTTTATCATAGTACCTTGACCACAACATCACTCCTCCATAGTTGGATGAGTTCTTTACAACAGGAAGTACCTTAGAGATTAACAAATCAGCAGAAACATAGCCAGAGACTGCTGCTGCGGGCGATGCCGGCAACCCAACGAAGACCTTTGCTTTTGGCAATGATGTCGCCCATTGTTTCCATGTATTCAAGAAATTATTAGCATTGGCTTCGCTGTAATCGCAAGAAGGGTTGTTGTAGAATTGTACTCAAACATAGTCAAAAAGGCCCGTATCAAGGGCAGTCCCAAGAACAGAATCAGGAAATGGGCATTGAGGTGCTGCAGCTAAGTACACTCTTTGTCTTTCAGTGCTATGTGACTTGAGGTAACTTGCAATGTCCTTTAAGTATGGTGTGGATGCCTCTATATCAAAATCTATGCCATCTAATATGGCATCTCCAAGTGGACGCTTATTGGATGAGTTTCCTCCTAAGAAATTGTTCCACAAATAAACAGAAAGATTTTGAGCATCCCTAGAGGATGCTAAACTATAAGACCCACTACCTCCTCCAATTGAAAGCATCACCTTGATTCCTTGTTTTTGACAATATCTGATATCTTCACTAATATCAATGCACCCAGATGAAGAAGGGTAACAATGACCTGCAAGGTTGACTTGAGGGGTTTGGCCACTTCCAAAGGTGGAAAGGAAAGCTATATTTACAAAATTGTATCTTCCAGTTGCACATGTTTCTGTAAGATTTCCCTCATTACTGTTTTGACCCCAGTAAACAGCTATATCATCAGCTTCAGAGGGGCCAATTTGGATGAGAAATAGGAATGGAAGAAGAAAGAGTAGAGAGATGCAAGATTGAAGAGTTTTGGTCATCTTTCTCTCTTTCTGATAAATTTGTTGTGGTGCCTTCCATTTGAATCATTTGCCACGCATTTTGTTATCTGCCATGGAAAATACAGACAAGTAATGAAGTCAACACTATTGTAATTGGCCCTTGGTCATTGACGCGTTTTATGTAACATCCTGATTCAAATTAAAGACTAAACTCATACTACACTATAATACTCCAAGTTACATGGCCCTTTTAGTATACATTAATGACATACTCTATCCTCTCAAACAATTTAGAGAGAACAGACTAAAATCATCATACAAGAGGCTCCGCCTCCAAACTAGCCACGCAGGGCCCAATACAATATTCAAACAATTATAAAATTACAACAAGTACACAAAGAGACCTTCACCTCAAGGTCCACCAGCTCAACCTGCACAGCAAAACTGTTTGTTTGTTGGGGTGAGAATAATATTCTCAGTGGGGATAAAATCTTTCTACTTTAACCACAGTCTTCAACAAAACAGAACTTCAACCAATGTTTACCACAAGTAACTTGAACTATGATAATTAACATGTGATAAATTATTCAAACACTTTAATTTCTGAAATAACATTTATAATTATACTTTACAACTCAAGTATCCAATATACACCTTTTAATTCAAATGATAACCATATTTAAAATATCAGCTCATCAAAACCACAATAATATCTTTCAAAACTTTATCACAAAACCTGGCCGTGACCGACGTGTCACCCGAAACCGCGATACCTCAAAGGTATAGCCAGTAACCAAAATTATCAGAATTAACAATAATAGCATACAGCTGGCTGTGACCGACGTGTCACCCGAAACCGCGATACCTTAAGGTATAGCCAGCAAAACTATGTCATGAACACATATATCAATGGTCACACAGACCTAGGTTTTCCAGAGCATTCTCCGGTGTGCGCACAATCCAATCAGCCTATCACCTAAGGAATCCACCTTAGGCCATCCACGGAATCCACCATGGACATTACCCAAATATTCATCGCGAATAATGGGGAGGGCCTCCACCCTCAGTGAGTCATGACAAATCACATTTCAAATTATTTCTCAACAGTCAACACTTTTGTACATTCATCACATAACTTTTCAACAAAACATATTTTCCATTTCCATTCACTTTTGGTAAACAATTCCATATCTCATAAATGATTCAAATCCAATTCATTTGGATACAATACAAATTCATTCCTTGAGGAAATCCACTTCCCAAAAGGACCGTTCAATAATTTACTCTAAACATTCAAGGACCATTCTGTAAATTCACCAAAACTACAAAGGACCAATTTGTAATTTTCACAAAGTTCAGAAAAAGGACTATCTTGTAATTTTCTCCAAAACATCAATTTGCAACTCTCCGTATCTTCTCACCAAATCATCAAGAACGTAGGCCATAAATCGTCACTTATCATCATCTTTCTCATTATTGAACAATTCCAAACAAAACCATATCAAAATCAAAATCAAACACTTTGATCAAATTCACAACTCTTTCATCTTTATCAACCAAAATCATTCAAATACTTGCAAAATCCATAAAAATCACAACCACCATCACAATTCATGAAACCCTAAGCAAACATAGCAAGAAGTAAAGCTTTGAAAGAGGAGAGAAAGAAGAAACCCCACCTAAATGATGATTTAGTCCCTAAAACTTCCAAATTCTGCATATTTCACACTTGAAGCGTCATTTTCGTGGTCTGTTTTCTCTCAGTCCAAAGGGCTGCTCTTTAATATAAGACCATGGTTGGATTCCTCTCTTCCCAAGCTTCGAAAGGAGCTATAGAACGCCCCGAGCGGACCACCGGTTGGTGAGATATCGCCTTATCTTCCTCTACCCTTCATCACCATCTCTGTCCATCGTCTCTTTCTCTCTTTTTTTTTTCTGAAAAAATATGCCTCTGCCGACACTTCTCTCATTCTTCCCCTTATAATTGCATTCTTATAAATTTTGGCTAAAACTATGTTTCTTCCCCCCAACCTTTTAATTACTATACTTAAAGTTCTAAAATTTATTTTATTTTTCAATTCGGTCCCTCCATCTTTTGTATTTACTTTTTGGCCTCTAACCATACATTTCTTCAACTTTTCCTTTGATTACAACTACTCTTAAATTTTGCAGTTTAGTCCCTTCTCATTCTAATTTCTCTAATGTTTAATTTATTTGCAAGTTGGTCCTCCTCCTACCATAATTATCTACTCCTCTTACTCTTAATATATTATTTTCTTATCTCAAGTCCAAATTAAGGCATTTAATTAACATATGTCTAACAAATATACATATTTTATAATTTTTCAAATCACAACAACAATTAGAATTAAAATTAAATATGGGGTATTACATTTTATCCCTCTTTTGTCACTCTCAAAGAATAGAGTAAAAGAATACTAACAATAAGGCAATAACTTCATTCTTGCCTTTGTACTCTTCATTGGGTTAGTTTTATTTTGGTTCTAATTTATTTTATTTTAATTCTCAAACTTTTACATCTATTTCACTGTTAGTTTTTCTTCTGATTTTTGTTATTACTTATAACATGAACAGTTGAAAACTTAAAATAGATTATTTAGCCAACAAAAAAAAATTATTTACTTTTTGAAAGAAAAATCAATTACTAATTTATTTCTAATTTGTGATTAAAATTTTTTTTATAAAAAAATCAAATTATAATTACCATAAAGTTTGGGAACTAAGATATAAATATATGACAAGTTATGGAGACAGGTTTAGCAAATTATATTTTTGGGAATCACATTCCTAAAAATATTAAAATATAATTCCCATAAATAAAAAAGCGATCCGTATACAAAATGCAAATCTTAAGACTTGATTTTTTTTTTTTGTTGAGCCATTTTGTTAATTGGGGTACACATAAAAGAAAAAGCCAAGTCCTCTAGTTTCTACATCCCTCATGAAGCTCCACCAACTTTGGCATAATCCTTTCTTTTATCAAGAAAAAGAAAAAAGAAAAAGGAGAAAGTACAAATTTGGTCCATACCTTTTGCTCAGTTCTCAATTTGGTCCTGTATATTTTTTTATTGCAATTATAATCCGATATCTTTGCAAAAGGTCCTAATTTTTGTCCCATATCATTTGTGGTCTTATATCTTTTAGTCAAGTTGCAGAATTAGTCTTATATCTTTCTAAAAGGATCAACCATTAGTTGGTCCTTTTATAAAGATATTGGACCACTTCTAAACTTAACCAAAAGATATAGGACCAATTCTGTAATTAACCCAAAGATATAGGACCAAATCTGTAACAAAAAAAGATATGTGACCAAATTGGGACCTGACCCAAAGATATGGGACCAAAAGTGCAACAAAAGAAATATGAGACCAAATTTAGAACTGAGCAAAAATATGGGATCAAATTTAAACTTTTGCCAAAAAGAAAAAAACTTTGGCGTAATCCAAAAAGGGAGAGCGAAAATCCGTTTTTTGAAGGAGGCACAAAGACTTACATACCCAAGATTAGCAAGATTTCCAGAATCAACGCATAGAACATGCAAGGTCTTTTGAAGTATAATGATAAATAACAAGATAAAATGAAAGACAACATACTCCTCTAAGAAAGACACTTGAAGAGACAAGCTTTACATCTCAATCGCTATAGAGATAACTATGCTAACAATAAAATAAAAACTTAGGGTCTGTTTGAGAGCAATATGATTTCAATCCAAGTTTAACCAAATGGATGGGATGAGATTATGTTTTAATTGGATGGGATGAGATGATGTATTGGTGTTTGGGTGATTTTAGCGAAAAGATGTTAAATAGGGTGTGAAATTATATAAAAGGGTATGTAATGATTGTAGTTGGTAGAAATAAGTTTATGGATTTTTGTAATTTGTATAGGGGTAGAAATGGTAGGAAATGATGAGATGAGATGGAGATAATGAGATTAGATGATAGGTGTTTGGTTGTGTTTTGATTGGAATAATATTGAGATGAGATGATATTGGAAAGTGTGATATGCTATTGGAAAGCGTGAGGATGAGAAAATTTTGGATGAAGGGTTAGAGGTCAATCTAAGTGGATGAGATGATGAGCCAAAATGAAAATAATATTGGAATTATTTTTAAGAATACAATTTGGTCCATAAATTCGAACTGTTCCAATTAATCAATCTCTAACATGTGTCCTAGTTACTATGCCACGTCATACTTAACGGCTAAATATGGATGGAATTCACCAATGGACTAACGGTGGAACCTTTTGAGAAGTTATGAGACCAAAATTGCAACAAAAAAAGTTATGGGACTAAAATGAAACCTTTATCATAGTTATGGGACCAAAATTGCAACAAAGAAAGTTATGGGACCAAAATGAAACCTTTGCCATAGTTATGGGACCAAAATGAAACCTTTGTCATAGTTATGGGACCAAAATTGCACTTAAGCCAAAAAATTATTTTCCATTATCCAGAGTGTATAATCATCGAATAATTTTGGACATGAATATAGAACAAAAAATAGTCTGAGGACGACAATTAAAACTATTTGCATAGTTTGAGAAAAAAAACAAAACAAAAAATAATTTTAAGAGCCAAAGAAACTGAGCTCATAGTTTGAGGACTAAAATACTTATAAAAGTGAAGATAGTTAATTTTTTTTAAAAAAAAAACTACATTAAAGAGAATGGAAGAAGATTATAACTTAAAAAATATTTTAGGAATTAAATTGTATATTCTACTCAAAACAAATAGAGGAATATTGCAACTAAAAAAATAATAATATTGTAAAATTTTGTTTAATTAAATCAATATAAATTAATATATATATATAAGAGTGTGGGTGTGGG